>RJWT010015204.1:0-20558 GCA_004365215.1 Cuniculus paca
TTTCTTTTCTTTTCTTTTCTTTTCTTTTCTTTTCTTTTCTTTTCTTTTCTTTTCTTTTCTTTTCTTTTCTTTCTTCTTTTTTGGTACCGGAGATCAAACTCATGACATCGCATTTATCAGGCAAATGCTTGAGCCGCTGAGCTAAATTCCCGGCCCAAGCCCAGAACCTTTCTAATGCAGGCCCCACGCAGCCACTTGATCAGACCACAAGATGAAACGTATGTGGCATCCCTTCATCTACTCCAACTTTCTGCTGGACAGACAGGGTTTTGGCTTAGATCAGTGGTGATGAGCCTATGGCACATGTGCTGCAGCAGGCTGTTTGTATCACTGAAAGCTCTAAAGGGTTCACCATTACTGGGTTAGATCTAAATGTCTTCCAAAAGCCTGGTGGAAGGGGCAGGTGACTGGAGTGGACTGGGAGGGTGGGCTTGGAGGGTGTAGGCTTGTCCCCAGCTCCTCCCTTTTCTCTGCTTCCTGGCTGCCATGGGTTGAGCGGGATTCCTCTGCCTTATTTTCTGCCATGCTGTATCTGTCTTGGCACCAACTAACGAAGCACTAAATCCTCGCAAAACCATGAGCCAAAGCACACCTCTCCTCCTTTAGGTATCAGGTTTTTCTTTTTTTCTTTCTTGGCCAGGGATGAGAAAATGATCCATACAGATGAAGAAACAAAATAAAGGAGGTAACTTATTCAAGGTTGCACAAAAAGCAAAGCTCACCTTCATGCTTTCTGAGTCCTAGTCTAGGGCTTTTTCCACTCCCCTTGAGTCATTCTTTCCTTTGGGGCCTAACAGAGACCAAACAGGAACCCCAGTCTTGTTGCTCAGAGAGCTGAATTCATCCTCCACAATATAGCTCTGCCCAGACACTTTTCTTTCTAGACCTTGCAGTGTCCCCTCCCCACCTTCCCACCTGCTAGTGCTGCTAGTGATGAGAAGAAGGGGAGAAGGCATCCTGTTCATCTTTATAACATCCTTCTGGGATCTCCTCCAACCCAGCCCTTAAGGAGGTGCACAAAACCACCAGATCTGGGCTGGTTGTGACCCAGCGTGCAGCTGGTCACTGGACAGGGACTTCTTCCCTCCTGGGTGACTTGTCAAACTGGAGCAGGTACCATCCTTACCTGAGATGACTCCTCCTCCACCACGTCCCCACAACAAATGGCCAGCACATTCTCCCTCCAAGGATCCCTACAGACTCCAGACTTATGGCCAAATGAAATGGACGTGAAAGAGCAGGAATGGACCAGCTGGCTGTGTCCCTTGTGAAACAGCCATGGAAACAGATTAAAATCTGGTGCCTGCTGCAATTGGCCTGAATTAGGATGCTCTTCTGGAACCAAAAGAGACAGGCAGATGCTAGGGATTTTTAGCACCAGGAAATAGCAGGAAGGTCTGTACCTCTGAGAGGGTGCTAGGGTCAGGTGGGTACCCTCTTCTCTGAATCACCTGAGGATCTTTACAACCTCTGCTAAGTTGCCTAGATTCAAATTAAACATCAAGCAGTTCTTCCAGGCCCAGTCCAGCTGAGAAATGCACACCTTACCTTAAAGCTACAGGAAGGGCTACAAAGTAAGTAGCCCAGCCTCCTCACGTGGACACACAAGAGTGGAGCACAGGTCAGAGAGGCCACAGGTCACATTCAGTTTAAATAAGAGCCCATGGTTTCTGCCTACAACCTCAAACTCTTCCTCAGCACCTGTGTCATAGCCACAGTGGGAAGGCTGGTCTCCTGGGCAGTGCACGCTGTGGTGACCAAGATGATGGAAGGGGACTGATGAGACTGCAGCTGACAGCCAGTCAAGTGCTGGCACGGTGCTCTGGCCTGGAGGTGTTTTCTGGTTTAGTCCTCCTGAAATAACACCTGTCTTGTGGATGAGAGCATGTCCATGGTGGCCTCATTAGAGGTGGCTGTGCTGGTTAAACCCAGCTCAGGCTGCAAGGCCTGGGTATGTCTGTGCCACACACTCAGGGCCACCTGAGTTCATCAGCGTCAAGTCAACTCACATGGATTTTTAAGAAAGTAAAAGTTAGGTGAAAGTAGTTTATTTTGACACTTCAGAGAAATCCTTGATTGGGGGTAGGTGTGGGAGACTTTTTATTTATTTGTTTATTTTTGGTGGTGTTTTCTTTTGACACAGGGTTTCACTAAGTAGCCCA
This sequence comes from Cuniculus paca, assembly GCA_004365215.1. Classification (NCBI taxonomy): domain Eukaryota; kingdom Metazoa; phylum Chordata; class Mammalia; order Rodentia; family Cuniculidae; genus Cuniculus; species Cuniculus paca. The sequence continues at coordinate 2,163 of RJWT010015204.1, forward strand.
GGCTGGCCTCAAACTCACAGCAATCCTCCTGCCTCAGCCTGAGATTATAGGCAGCAACACCATGCCCAGCAAGACTTATTTTTTTGCAGGAGATACTTAATCCTTTTAGAATAAATGTTCTCAGGCCACTTGGCAGGAGTTACTTTTACAGAATTATTCTATAATAAGTTTAGGGGCCCACATCCTCCAGAAAAGACAACTTTGTATTTTATGTTTAGAATGAAATATTTATTTTTATGAGGTATACTATTTTATTTCTCCCAGGTGAGGCATACTGTGTGTAACTTACTGAAAATTCAAGGAAGCATGGAATTGGAGGGTGTCAGTGCTGTCGGGGGGGCCCATAGTTGTAAGCAGAAGGTCTGAATGTGGAGTTTCACAATGGGACTATTGTTAAAACCATCATCTATTGCCTTATCTGTGGACATTTATATTGTTTCATTTTTTAGAGCATTAACAACTATGTTGTAACAAATATTCCCTAGTTAAATCATGTCTGATATACATTATTTCCTTATAATGAGTTACTAGCAGTTACTGGTCAGATTTAAAATGCTTGACTCATGTTGCCAAGCTGCTTTCTAGAAGCTGCTCCAATTTATAGCCATGCAGCAGGGAGCAAAAATCTCTTTCCAATCCTCATGAACACTTTTCATTTTTTTATATTCTCAGTAGCAAAATTGAATGTTATTTTATGGTTTATTGGCCATTTATATGAATTGCTTCTTTCCTGAATTACCAATTCATTTCCTTTACTTATTTTTCTACCACTATGCTTGTTTTTTCCCCCATTAGTTCATAAGTGCTTGTATGTAGTGGGAACATCCACACTGATATATTTTATTATATACAAATCAAAACTTCTATATGTTGCAAAATGCAAGAAAACAAGTTAAAAGACAAAAGAGAAATTGATAAAATTGGCAATGTCTATAATAATTATTCTTTATTATTTCTGTATTATTTTGCATGCAAAGTCCTTTATCATCCCAAGACTACATACATATATATATATATATAACACATACATATGTTATACATATGTACTCCTTTTTGTTTTCTATTAGTTTGCTAGTGTGTTTTTAATTTTATTTGTTAAGATTAAACCTTTACAACACTGGAATTAATGTTGGGGATGAGGTTTAAAGCAGTAATGATTCCAACCTGATTTTTTCCTGTTTATTATGTATTCTAATATGGTCTATTGAATAACCCTCCTTCCTGTCTTGTGGATTTTTATTTTAAAGACAGGATCTTGCTATGCAGCCCAAGCTAGTCTCGAATTCATGGCAATCCTCCTGTCTCAGCCTCCCAAGTTCTGGGATTATAGGAATGATCCACTACGCTCAGGTCTTGTGGATCTTAACGCCATCTTTGTCATATGTTAATACGGGTTCTTATAAAAATTCAGGTTTTTTTATGGACCTGTTATTCTGTTCCGTGATCTGCAATTTTTTTTTTCTGAGACAGTGTCTTGCTATGTAGTGCAGGCCAGCCTTGAAGTCACTTATGTAACCCAAGATGGCCTCAAACTCATGGTGCCTCAGCCTCCTGAGTGCTGGGAGTACAAGCATGCACCTTGCCTCAGTCTCCTGAGTGCTAGGAGCACAGGCAGGCACCACCATGCCCAGTAGGAATTCATCTTTTAGATGCCAAAGGCCACAATAAACCCAGCTCAGGTTAGAGATGGCAGGGGGCCAAGTGGGAGGCCATGCAGGGTGCCGTCCCTGCGAGGCCTTCCCTGCCCCAGCCTCTGAAGCTAGGCCCGTGTGCAGCAGGACACACAGTCCTGCAGCTGCGCATTTGTGCTCCTTAGCCTTTCCTTCTCACAGGAAGAGAGCCCAGCCCTTTGCTTCTCTGACACCGGGCTCACCAGTGTGTAGTGGAGCAGTCCTTCTGTTTTCCCATTTAATCCTCCACTTTCTCTGTCATGACAGCAAATACCTGCTCTAATGGCCCCTAGACTTGCCAGACATAGTGCTAAGCAGTATGACAGTCAATGAAAGCTGGTCCAGTCCTCGATGTCATAGAGATTGCAGTCAAGGATGACATAAATCACATGGCTCAGTTTTTATTTCCTCAAGTTTGAGAGCAGACAGTGAGGAGTGTGAATGTGCACCTGGGTGAGAACCACTGGCACCAGCTCCTCTTCATCCTCTCTCAGCCCTCAGACTGCATTCATACGTTCATGCGTTCATGCAGCTGCTTCTGGGGCCACACTATCCAGGATTCTGGTCTAATCTGAGTTTAGGACCAAATTAAGATTTTCCGAGGCCTAAGACACAGCAAAAATTAGCCTGTCCCCCAATTCTCGTATGTAGTCCAAAATAAAAATAAGACTATATATATATAGTTTTGTTTTGTTTTTGTGGCACCAGGGATTGAACTCATAACCTTGCACTTGCCAGGCAGGCACTTAGGTCACTGAGCTAAGTACCCAGCCCTGGTCTTTTTGAGACAGGGTCTCACTATGCCGTTCAGGCTGGCCTTGAGCTCACTTTGTAGCCCAGGCTGGTCTCGAACTCACAACGATCCTCCTGTCTCAAACTCCCAAGTGCTGGGATTACAGGTGCTAGGCACCACACCCAGCAAAACAGGACTATATTATAAAATAAAATTTCTCTTCTATGACAAAAAACTAGCCAGGCATAGCAGTGCATGTCTGTAATCCCAGCATTCTGGAAGGCTGAGACAAGAGGATTGCAAGTTCAAGTCCAGCCTGGATTCTTTGGTCTCTAGTGTATGGACAGATCTCCTGCACTCTTTTGCATTTGATTCTTTAGATGACTATTATAAAATGATCCTATAAATAATGTGTCCTGTATTAAATCCATTCCCCTGTAAACCCTGACTACAAATACAACTCAAAATAGTTTATGTCTAGATTTCAGATATTTGTTTTCTTTTTCTTTTCTCTTTTTTTTTTCCAGCACCAGGGATCAAACTCACAACCTTGTGCTTGCCAGGCAGGTGCTTATGCCACTGAGCTAAATCCCCAGTGATCTCAGCTATTTGTACACTCATGATGCATATACCCTGCTTTGGCTCGTACTCTTCCCATGGACTTTCTCTGTCTACAAGTGAAGTTGCACATTTGACTGCTGGTTTCCAGCAAACTGCAGTTCAGCACTGCCTGACTGCTTAGCACTCAATACAGAAGCAATAGATTCCCCTCTAGAGCTGCGTTCCCATTAAAGGGACAGATCTCAACTGGAAGCAGGTGACACAATAACCGGAGCTGCCTATCAGGAAAGTCACCCTTGCCTGCCCAGTTCTCAAGAAGCAGCATGTCTGGTGCAATGATCAGTCTGCTGGGAGGATTAGTCAGGAGCACAGGCAGTGTCTATGTCCTTCAAGTGCCCAAGCACAAGGAATGTATTAGCTTTCATTGCTGTGACACAACATCTAATTCCAAAAAGCTAAAGGACAAAGGGTTTATTGTGGCTCATGTTTTCTGAGGGCTCAGTCCATGATTGATGCCAAAGCAGAAACAGCAAGGTGGAAAAGCCTGGTGGAGGAAAAAAGCTCACGTCATGGCCACCAGGACTCGAAGTGAGAAGGAAAGAAAACTAGAGAGAGAGAGGAAGGAGCCAGGGCAAGAACAGAGCCTTCCAGGTTAAACCCCAGCAATCTACTTTCTCCAATGAGGCCCTCCCTCCTAATAGCACATTTAGCACACTGAACTCATCAATGGTGAGGTCAGGGGCCCCTGGGATCCGGTGATCTCTCCAGGTCTCACCTTGAACTTCACTGCACTGGGAAGCAAGCCCTCAATACTGGAGTGTTTGGGGGACAGTTCAGATTTAAACCATAACGTGAAGGGACAATTTCCAGGAAATATATCAAGGTGGTATGCACATCCAGGCTGCCAAGGTTGGTTTTCTCACTTTGTCTTGCCCTCAGAAACTTGGCCAAGATGGTGGGGAACCCTAGGGCCCAAGTGGGAAAGTCTGATTTGAAGACCCTGAAATTAGGAGAACAACGGATCAAGTCAACCGAAGACACAGCTAAGATTGCCTCTGTTGTCAAAGATGACACAGTCCTGCCCATGGGATTGACTAATGTGCTCCCACCCTGCTCCAACCTGATGATATCAAAAGGCCTGGCAGTTTTATTATCCCAACTACCCAGCCATGGGCTCAATACCAATCCAGACTAACCAGTTTTTCTAACTGAGTTTTTCTAATATAAACAAGTTGCAGGGCACCTTGTTCTTTCTTAGAAGCAAAGCCAAGAAGATGGAAGCCCATTGCTGTCAACAGCCTGGTTCCTATCTGTGGGAGAAGCTGGAAGAGGGCTCTGAGCATGGCACCTCTGCCTAATCCTTCCCTCTGATGCCCAGAGCTTGTGAGGCTAACTGTGCTCTCCTGGGAGCAGGAGGACACCACATGATATTTGCACTTCCGGTGACCTTGTCACACCTGACCCACCCATACCAATCCTCAACACTCACCAGCCCAGCCTGGCCATGTCCTGCCTCTATAACCAAGACTCTTTTGCTTAGGCTCATTCCCTTGTCTCTGTCTCCACTTGCTTGCATATCAGCTTTGTGATCTTAGAGCAGCTACAAGGAGTCCTACAAGGTGGAATCAGGCCATTGGCAGCACCAGGCTGCAATCTTCCTTTGTCGCTTAGGAAGATCCAGAGGCAAGTTCCTGTTTCATCTGGTCTGGGCTGGCTAAGGAGGCTGGGTAGCGAGGACACTAACATGCCAGGCCCTTGAGTATCAGTGTTGGAGTAGCAGGGGAAGGTGTTTTGGTCGGTGAGGCCTGCCATGATAAAATGCCACCACGAGCTGGCTCCACAACAAACATTTCTTTCTCACAGTTATGGAGTCTGCAAAGTCCAAGAGCAATTCAGGAAGGACCCGGGTGTGATGGTGAGCACACGTAATTCCAGCACTTTAGGAGGCGGAAGGAGGATTGAAGTTGAAGTCCTGTCTGAACAACTCAGCAACTTAGCAACATCCTGTTTTAAAAGAAAACTTTAAAAGACTGAGGATACAACTCAGTATGAAGGCCCTGGGTTCAATCCCCAGTACCAAAACAAAACAAAACAAAAAGTCAGCAAAGCAGGTTTCATTCTGAGGCTGCTTCTCTTGACTGGCTGGTGGGCATCATACTGCTGTGTGTTGCCCTGACCTCAAGTGTGTGCTTGTGCAGAGAGTGAGTAGACTCTTATGCCTCTGATTACAAGGACACTAATCCTTCCCTTATGACCTCCTTTAACCATACTTCCTAAGTTGGCTTCCCACAGTAAAAGCACAGAATTTTTTCAGATCAAAAGAGTCCATCAGGCAACCAGCACAGTGAGTGAGGAAAGGGCTACAAGGCAAGGATAATAAGCAAATCCTAAAGTCTTTCAGAGAGAAAAACCAGGTCATTTATAGAGAACCAAGACTCAACATCACACAGACTTCACCACAACAGTACTGTGATGCTTCCAAGTTTGAGGAGAAGCAATACTTATGGTAGAGTGTTATATCCAGCCAACCTTTTAATCAGGAAGGGAAGTAGAATAAGGACACCGGCAAATATTCAACAATCCAGAAATTATGGGTCCTGTGGTCTCTTAGGAAGCCACCAAAAGATGTGTTTCAACAAACATGGGGTCTGAAGAGCAGGCAATCCAGTCAGAAGCACGCAGACAGGCAGAGAGCAGCCAGTCCAGCCTGGAGCACAGGGTGGGCTGCATGGGAGCGGTTTGCCCAAGAAGGCAAGGGGCCTATAGAGGGTCTGTGAGTCTTAGCATTTGCATAATTGTTGCCAGGCATTTGATAGATCAGTTGGAACATTTGAAGATAAAATGGAAATAAGAGGGCCAGGATATAGCTCAGCAGCGCAGCATGCATCTGCATGGCAAACACGAGGCCTGAATTTGAGTCCTGGTACCAAAAACAAACAAACAAATAAAGAAACGAGCAAAAAAACCCTAAACAACGACAAAAAAAACTCTTTAAATATAATGTTAACAGTCCATAGTATATTATGCCAGGCAGGGAGGTGCATACCTGTAATCCCAGCACTTGAGAGGCTGAGACAGGAGGATTGCGGTGAGTTTCAGGCCAACCTGGGCTACATAACAAGACCTACCTCGAGAAAAAATTTTAAAAAAGGAAATAGGTACAAATAAAGCTTAGAAAATGAAGAGAGAAAACCCAACTGTTAACTCAAGGAGGGAAAAGTAAATGCTTTGCATTAGGAGGGAATAATATTAACATAGCTGCAAGAAGCCAAATGCCATTTATGTCATAATACTGGATCTAGCAAGTCAGTAGGATGGAGGCCAGGATATTGATAGGATTACATAGGGAGGTGAGTCTTGTGCTGTGATACGTGCTGATGAGAACAAATGGCAACATAAGCAACCCATTCAGGAACACAGATACAAATAGTGGAGGAGCCAGCAAAATGAGTTTAAGGGTAAGAAAGGGAAGGGCAGAGAAATGGTTTTCATTCTTTTTTTAATTTTATTTTAAAGAGGATAAAACCAAGGAAAATAAAACAGAATAAAACCAATCAAAACAAACCAATGTAAGTGATACAGGACTGCAAAACATTACGAAGTCAACAATAGTTACCATAATGCCTTTTGTTGTCTTCAAAATAGCTGCAGATACCTTCAGACATAGTAAAAATCAAACAGAACAGAATAGAATAGAAACAATAAAAACAAAACAATGAATGCAATAAAGGACTTCAAAACAAGTCAATAGTAAATCCAAAATGGCTACCATATTATATCTTGCTATCTTTGACATAGCTGCTCATGCCATCAGATATAACAAAATCAAACAAAACAAAAGAGAACAAAACCCAACTTAACAAAACAATGAAAATGATACAGAACTTCAAAACCAGAAAGTAGGAAACCAACGATGACCACCACCCTCAGAAAGAGATCCCCCCTAGATGCCATGCTGTACACTGTTATCCTCTGAGCAGATGATCAGACCACTGGCCCTAGATCTGCAAGGTCAGTGAAACACCAAACACCACAAGCATCCAAGCACATTTCACCTGAATAGCTATCATTACAGCCTATGTTTCTCCAGATCAGCCGGTCGTTCATGGGGCGGGTGGGGGGATTGCTACTTCTTATTTGCCAGTCCATGGGCTGGAAGGGGTTGGGGTCTGGCTGTCCTCCTGCTGGCGGCAGCCCACACGTGGCGTGAGTTCACAGGGCGGGGCTTGATTTTTGGTAAGGCTTTTTCTTTCCCTCCACAGTTCAAGAATGAGAAATGGTTTTTGATAGAAGCCTTTATTATCATTTTATGTTTGAAGAGTGTGTTGAATTACTTGGATCAGAATCAAATGTAATATTATAACTTTTGGACACCTATTGTACACTGTGATGACTACTTTAGTTATAGTAATGTGTATTTGAAAATTGCTTTTTTTTAAGAAAAGGTAAATCAGCATCCCACTTGGGACCCCTTCTGTCTCTCTCTCAGACAGAAGCTTTCTCTCTCTCAATAAATATATCCTGCTCATAACCTCCGTTGTTCCTAAAATTCATTCTTCGATTTGAGAGAACACGAACTCGTGCCGAACATCCAGTAGGTTGGGAGTTTCATTCACCTATATCATTTGGAGGTCGTCCACCGAGATCATTGGACGGAAGTAAGAGCTGGCTGTAAAGAAATAAATAAATAAAAATAAAATAAAATAAAAAAATAAAAAAAGGTAAACCTTGATGTTTCTACCTCAGACAAATGGAAAGTAGGTGGGGTGGCAGAGCTGTCAGTCAGCTTGATGCTACCCTTTCACGATGTTTTGCAAACATGGAAATATCATGCTGTACCCTGCGCTATATTATAGCTTGCAGAATGATTTGGGGATGACAATGCACAATGTATGTACCATTGTTACCCCCAATACATGTATTTTGAAATTTTGTTATAGTTATTTTTCCTTCTTCCTCTTCTTTTTTTTCTATTTCTCTTTGAATAAAATGGATTTAAAAAAAAGAAGCCGGGCGTGGTGGCTCACACCAGTAATCCCAGCACTCGGGAGGCTGAGACAGGCGGATCGTTGTGAGTTCGAGACCAGCCTGGGCTACAAAGTGAGCTCAAGGCCAGCCTGAATGGCATAGTGAGACCCTGTCTCAAAAACACCAGGGCCAGGGATCTAGCTCAGCGGCCTAAGTGCCTGCCTGGCAAGTGCAAGGTCATGAGTTCAATCCCCGGTGCCGCAAAAAAAAAAAAAAAAAAAGAAAGAAAGAAAATATATAATTTGCAGATATCAGTTATCCCTTAATAAAGCAGATGGGGGAGAATTAAGCATAATGTTAAAACAAAGAACCATTGTAAACACTAAAGAAAATCAGTCTAGTCCAGACCATCAGTTCAGATGAGGTAACAGAAGTTCAGAGAGGTGGATGGACTTGTCCGGGGTTACATAGCAAGTCAGGGGCAAAACTGGTCCTAAAACACAAAGTCACACATTTTTCAAAGACCTCCAGGCCCTGCAATCCAGCCTCCTGGAACTCTGCCATGGGAGTGGATAGCAGCAGCAAAGGAAATTCAATGGGGGCTTATGTGAGGGTCTATTTAGCTGAATATTTACACTATGCAAGGAGTCGGAAACACTGTAGTTTAAAAGCACAAGCTCCCTAAGCATTTTTCTCCCTCCCCATTCTATCTCATAAACAACTTCTGCAAAAGGGCCTCAGAAGAGGCCGGACGTGGTGGTACGCACCTGTAATCCCAGCACTCAGGAGGCTGAAGCAGAAAGATTGTTGTGAGTTCAAGACCAACCTGGACTACAAAGTGAGCTCAAGGCTAGCCTGAACTGCATAGTGGGACCCTGTGTCAAAAAGACAAATAAAAATAAAGGGTCTCAGAAGAAAAGGGAATCTGAGATGATTCTCACTAAGGAGTAAATGACTTCCACCACAGTTTTTAGCTTATCAAGGCATAATTCCCAAATAATTTGATGGACTGGGTTTCAAGGCAGAGGAAACTTCCTGGGGATAGGAAGGAATGCGGGGACCCTGGGAGCCCCTAGGCATTTTATAAGAAAATCTCAGAAAATGTCCAACAGTTTTCTTGTCTGTACTACCTAGGATCCAAAGTCTCTGGGATTTGTTGCCTCATATTGTGTAGAATTGCAATAGCTCCAGCGCAAAGGAAAGGCAGTCTGTTCTTAATTACGATACAGCCTTTATGAATCGATATTAAATTTTCATGGGACCCCTTGCAATTTGCAAATATTGCTTATATCAGAGACCTCAAAAGAGCACCAGTTTCGAAGGCAAAGACCCCTGGATTCAAACTCCATCCAAAGGACCACTTGCCTGTCACCGCCCACTCTGATCCTATATCCGGTTGTACAACCGTCACCTGCTCTCAAGCGTCCCAGGTGGCAGATGATGTGTGACCTGCACACTGCGCCCGGTACCCAGCCAGAGCTTAGCGAGTCCAGCTCGATTCCTGTCTTGGGGCTCCACTGTGTCCCTACCGACTATCAAGAGTCTGCCCCAGTTTCCCTCTATATGGTCAGGCAGGGAAGGTGTGATTGACCTTACTGGCCTCAGCTCAGGTGTCCCTGTTCCGAGACTTGGGCTTCCTTGGTTTCCAGCGTAGCCCGCAGGTTCTGACGTCCTCCGGGCCGGGTCTCTGAGGAGACAGAGGGAGAAGCAGGTTCCCGGATGTGGCCTGCAGGTGGCACCAGAGCCACGCGGAAGCTGAGACCGCGCTCAGCCTGCCCCGGATGGGCGCGGCGAGCCGAGGAGGGGGCGTGGCGATGAAGAGACGGGGCTGGTGGGCGGGGCTATGAAGGGTGGGGCGGCCTATGAAGGGCGGGGCGGGGCGGGGCGGGGCGGGGCGGGGCGGGGCGGGGCGGGGCGGGGCTTGCAGAGGGCAGAGGCAGGGTTACTCAGGCCCAGACAACCAGTGTGATCTTACCGCACCGGGCCAACTAGAACCCAGGCTCCTACCTGTTGGTCACTTCTTCCTCCCCGTTTTTGTTCTTTCTGTTAACTTTGCTTCCCTTTTTAAACATATCACACTGTGTCCCCAGGCCGTTGCCTTTGCAGGTGCCCTGCAACCGCGATTTTCAGATCAGACAGCATCTGCTTCAGCTTCTGAACAGAGCCCATATCCCTTCCCCACCCTGATAGTTCTCTCTTTCTCTCTTTCTTTTCTTTTCTCTTTTCTTTTCTTTTCTTTTCTTTTCTTTTCTTTTCTTTTCTTTTCTTTTCTTTTCTTTTCCTTTCTTTTTGAGACAGGGTCTCGCTATGCCGTTCAGGCTGGCCTTGAGCTCACTTTGTAGCCCAGGCTTCTCTCGAACTAGCAACAATCCTCCTGCCTCAGCCTCCTGAGTGCTGGGATTACCGGCATGCCCATGGCTGATTTCTTTCCCGGCCCACAATTGCAAACGTGGAGTGTAGACCCTACTCTGAACTTGGTGCTTCTGAGTGTCCTATTGGCTAAATTTATTCCTGTAATTTTGTTCTGAGTGCCTGCGGCCTTAAGCAAGATTCCTACATTTCCAAGATCATCCCATTACTCCATTCAACCCCAAATTAGCAGACCATTTATCCCCTTGTGGCTGAACCCTCTTCACTTAATAGCCTCATGAATACCATCTTGTGCAAAAAGGGCTCAAACTTTTCTCACTTCCATTTTTAGTGCGGTCCTTGGTATCCACACAACAGATTTGGAATTTGTATGGGTGAAGTTAATTAGTAGAGCATTGTGCCTTTACATTCTTTTTTTATAGTTGGATAGTCACATGTCCCTACAAATGACTATGACTATGGGCTTTGAGCACAAAATTAATTTAGAAATTTGGTTTTATCCCTATAAACTGCGAATATGAGACACTTTTAGAAATCACCAATTTAGCTAAGAATGGCCCTCATTGTTCTTAATGTGTACATAAGCAAGAAGAAACTGGACTAATATCAAATCCTAAAATGTCCTGTTTAGGCCTAAGAATGCAGCTCAGCATTAGAGCGCTTTGCCTACCATGTACAAGGCCCTGGATTCAATCCCCAAGGTTGTGAGTTCAATCCCCGGTGCCGCAAAAAAAAAAAAAAAAAAATTGGGATTTAAACCCCAGGTGGTGGTGTTAATGACACCAGCAGCAGGTGATAAACTATGAGGATAGAGCCTCAAAAATGTCACTAACCACCTTATAAAAGGGCCGAGGGAATATCTAGCTCCCTTTGGCCCTTTGAGCCTTCCCCCCATGTGGTGTATGGAAAATTAAGGAGCCCAAAACCTCTCCCTTGAGACATTAGCTCAGCTTGGCATCTGGATAACAGGGCATACATTTATAGTCTGAAATGTTGGAACAACAATAACAACCACTTCTATACCATTTACTACTATTTAAATGCCTTATACACATCATTTAATTCTCCAAACAATTCTATTAAACTTATACTATTATGTCAACTCACTTTTCAGTGGGGAAACTGAGGCATAGAGAGCCCTCCATCATAACTTGACCAAGGTGATGGATTTGCACCTGTATCCTTCAGAATCCACACACTTCACCACCACACCCTATGGTAGCACAGGATCCTTCATGTAGCTCAAGTATTATTTTATATTAACCTTGGAGCATTTTGGGAACTATTCAGACCTTAGGAAATTTACTTCAAAAAATGCAGCTGAATTGAAATGGAAGATCTAATATGTGGCATTCATGAATAAATTATAGGATTGTCTGGTTTGGGTTGTTTTGTTTTGTTTATTTTTGGTTCTGGGGATTGAACTCATGACCTCGAGCTTGCCAGATAGGTGCTTGTTCTGCTGAGCTATAACTCCAGCCCAGATTCTCTGGTTTCAAATAATAATTATTTGCATATCTTGTTACTGTCATCAGGCAGAATTGTGGTATACTGTCTCTCCCACAAGAGGAGTTGGGCTTGCACAAGGCAAGATTCACTGTAAATCTCCCCTGCTTGCCCTCACCACCTGGCCAGGGGGCTGAGAAAGAGCAGTGGCCACTGAGGCATAGAAAGGTAAGTTTTCTGGCTGCTACTCAGGGTCTTGTGAGTGTGGGACATTCATGCATGTGATCAGCAGTTTTCTCACCAAAATTATCAGGGCTGTCGGTGAAAGCACCTTCCCCAACTTCACTCTGCTGCTTCAGATCTATGCTGCTGCTGCTGCTGCTGCTGCTGCTGCTGCTGCTGCTGCTGCTGCTGCTGCTGCTGCTGCTCCTCCTCCTCCTCCTCCTCCTCCTCCTCTTTCTTCTTCTTCTTCTTGTCTTTTTGAGACAGGGTCTCACTATGCAGTTCAGGCTGTTCTCAAACTTGCAACGATCCTCCTGCCTCAGCCTCCGAGTACTGGGATTCCAGGCATGCACCACCATGCCCAGCTAGATCTATGCTTCTTTATGGATGGATTAATTGATTGTGGGCACTTGTGTTTAGATACATCTCTGCCTCTTCATGCGGTGCCTTATGTCAGTCAATGCCCATGTTGGATGGAAGGAAAAATCAACACAAGTTTTACTTTCCATCCAACAGTATGGAGGTTTTCTTTCTCTTGAACCCTTCCCCTGAGTGTGCATACACATGCAGAAAGAGACAGACAAAGAATTACACACACATGTCCACACAACACATGAATGTCTCACCTCCATGTCTATCTTCTGCCCAGGACTTGGGTTCTCAGAGAGCAGAAAGTGCTGCCCATGAGTCCACACTGACCATGCCTATCCTTGCCCCAAAAGATCCTTTCTGTAGTCTTCCAGGTTCCTGATGTCACTGGGGCTGGATGTCTATGGCTTTGCCACCAAGGTGCTGTGTGCCTATGAGCAAATCACCCAATCTGCTTTCATTTCCTTGACTGGGGGAGGGTCGCAGCACCATCATCTAGGGTCCTGGGTGAGGAGCAAATGAAAGTTCAACTCTACAGAGATATCTGATGCAGTCTCCCCCAACTGCCTCCACAAGCTTTTCCTTCCTTATGTCCTGGAGCTGAAGATAAAAGGACCAGGAAACCTTCCACACAATCATGGGTGCAATCAGGAGACCAAGGTGCATGACAGGAGGGAGAGAAGATGGAGAAAGGAGGAGAGATTGGAGTGGACAAAGTCCATTACTCTTTTCTCATTATTTGGGCCTACCATGTGCCAAGCAATGGACTGACCCAGAAGACGCCCACAATGTGGTGGATTAACTAATGGTCAACTTGTAACACCCAGCTGAGCTAAGTCAGTGTGGTGCTGGGTGTGGAAGGCCCACCTGAGGATTGTTGCCAACAGCATAAAAAGGAGAACTAGAGGGCAAGATGGTGAGCTGTTGATTCTCTTGGAGAAGCTGGTCATGCTGGTTTTCCTGATACAAACTCAGCTGTTCTCATTGTTAGAGGAGCTCAGGCCTTCCTAGTCACTGAGGATGGCTGCAGTTCTTTTCAGGGGAGCTCTAGTCCTTATTTTGAGCATTGCTTACTGTTTCCAGGGCAGATCCCTCAGCCTGCTGGCACAGATCCTCCATCCCACTTACACAGACTTTCTAACTTTCACCACTGACCTTTGGGCCTTCTCAGTGCAGATCCTTGACACAGACTTGCATGAGACATTGTCATGGGCTCTAGGCATCCAGTTGGACTTGTGGAGGACACTGCCATGGGATCCAGGCCCTCAACTGAATTCTCTGGGTCTCTAGTGTGTGGATGGATTTCCTGCTCTTTTGTATTTGACTCTTTGGGTGAATATTATAAAATAATCCTATAAATTATGTATTCTGCATTAAATCCATTTCCTTGTAAACCCTGACTACAACACAGGGACATGAGTTTCATTCATTCATTCATTGAGCAAACTGATACTGAGGAGCTTATATGAAGATGCCAGACCCTGGAATGCCCAGGAAAGAGAGGAGGTCAGGCAGACAGACGAGCATCTGGAATGTTGGTGGCAGGTGACCTGAGAAGGAATGTCTGGAAATGGGGAGAGAGGAGCACAGGACGCTTCAGGGGTGGGGGTTGCCCAGGTTGGAGGATGCCTTGACAGTCCAATGCCTAGACTTCCCTAGAGAAGTCAGCCTGGGATAGCCAGGCCTGCAGCTGACACACAGAAAGAACACAGCAGAGATGAGCCAGGGGATCACAGGGGGCTCCCTGGTGCAGTTCAGGGCCAGTCCTTCCTGCAGTGTGGGGTGTGAAGGGCCCGAGCCTCTGGGGGAGCCCTTTCCTCCACAGGCTCTGTATAAGGACACTCACTCTCTCCACCCCACCCCAGACAGCTATCCAGAGTGTGGGGGTCAGACCAAGATGGACCCCACAGCCTAGAGAGCAATCAGCACCAGAGGAGGAAGTCAGATCCTCCCAGCAGGTAGGAGGGAGGAAGAACTGCCCAGGGCGGGGACTGAGGGGCAGCAGAGGGACACGGACACTCGGGGCGGGGTGGCTGGAGAGATGGTGGCCTGAGGGCAGAGACAGAGGCAGGCAGTCTCATGTGGGAGCACCTGGGGTCTCAGCCTGCTCTGGTGCTGTAATGAACCCCATAGATGGGGCTGAAGAAGCAGATGCCCACTCCTCTCCACCCCAGAGGCTGAAGTCTGAGATCAGGCTGCCAGCAGGCTTGGTCTGGGTGAACGAAGACTGTTATGGCTTCCTCGTGTGGATGTCATCTTGGTAAGCCAGGTCTCTGGGGTCCTGGCTCACCAATGTCATCATGAGGTCCCAGGGAAGAGACCAGAAGGAGCAGAAAGTTCCCTGGGCCTGGCCTGGCCCTGTCCCCCTGCTCCTCTCCCTCCCTACTTTCTTTTCCTCCTCCTTCCTCCTCCTGTCCCCTGTGGACTGCCCCAGACTGACCCAGGTTGCCCAGCCTGTACGGCTCAGCTTGGAGACTGAGGTTCACCCTGGGCCGGCCACCCCCAGCCCTGCCCTCCTGTGGTTCTGTAGTTGTGACTGGATCTCCAGGCTGCACTTTGACCTTTGGTGATCTAAGCACAGCAGAAGTTTAATGCTTCTTCCTAGGGGGGGATTTCAAAAAAATTTTTAAAGGCCAAATTAAAAACCATACAATGCAATGTTTCTATGTACACTGAAAATAAAATGCTTTTTCCTTTCTTCTAAATTTTCCAATTGCAAAATTCTAAGGATATAGTTTACTTTTTTTTTTAATGTCTTTTTGAGACAGGGTCTCCCTGCGCAGTTCAGGCTGGCCCTGAGCTCACTTTGTAGCCCAGCCTGGTCTCAAACTCAAAAGGATCCTCCTGCCTCAGCCTACCAAGTGAAGGGATTACAGGTGTGCACCACCACGCCTGGCTAAAATTCTAAGTATATGGAAACAGAACCCCCTTTGTCCTCTCTGGAGGGGCTCTCCAGGGCCACTCAAGTGACCCCTGCCTGTGACTCACCTCAGGCCGAGCCAGGCTGACCTCAGGAGATCTGGGTAGACAGAAGCCCTCCTGCCCTGGCCTGGGAGCAGGGATAGAGATCAACATGGCTCCTGCTGCCCTGGCTGAGGGCACCTAGAAGCTTGGAGATCCTTGGTGCTCTGGGCTCCTCCAAGATGGAAATCCAAGAGAGGGGACCAGAGCCACTTAAGCTGACTTTCTCTTATAGGAAGTTGTTAAAAAAAAATCCTCATTTAAAAATACAATAAGGACATTCACTGCAGCACTGCTGACAACTGAAAAAACTGGAAATAACCTAAATGTACACGACTAAGGGCCAGATAAGTTATGACATTCATATAGTAAAGCTCTTTGCAGTTGTTAAAAAGCATGAGATGCACCTAAATAGAATGGTATCAAGCAGTCTCTAAGATGTGGAAATTGCTTGATTTCCTCAGATTTGGGCCACGGTTTATGATACCATCAAAATGCACGTGCTCTACATGCACAGACTCAGTAAGATTACAAGACTCGAGGAACAGAAATGGGCCTGGTGGCACATGTTTGTAACCCCAGCACCCTGGGAGGCTGAGGCAGGAGAGGATTGCAAGCTGGAGCCCATCCTGGGCAATTTAGTACTTTAGTGAGACCCTGTCTCAAAATAAAAATAAAAGAAATTAAAAAGGGGCTGGGAATGTAGCTTAGTGTGAAGTGTGAAGGCCCTGGGTTCAATCCCCAGTTTCCAAAAAGAGAAAGAAAGAGAGAACCCAGGAAGAGTTGCTGTTTCTGGGAAGGGGAGCTCAGTTTTATACTCAGTATGTGTGTGAAATAAGGATAACTAGAGTCTATTCCACCTTTATGAGATACCTAGAGTGGGCAAATTTCTAAAGGCAGAAAGCTGGTGTGGTGGATTAACTAATGATCAATTTGTAACACCCAGCTGAACTGAGTCACGTGATGCTGGGTGTAGAAGGCCCACCTGAGGATTGTTGCCAACAGCCTAAAAGGAGACCTGGAGGGGAAGACGGTGTGCTGTTGATTCTTCTAGAGAAGCTGGTCACACTGGTTTTCCTGACATGAACTTAGCTGTTCTCATTGTCAGAGGAGGTTCGGTCCTCATAGTCACTGCGAATGGCTGCAGTTCTTTTCAGGGGCGCTCCAGTCCTTACTCTGAGTATTACTCCAGGGCCGATCCCTCAGCCTGCTGGCATAGATCCTTCATCTTGCTGACGCAGACTTTCTAGCTTCCACCACTGGCCTTAGGGCCTTCCCAATGCAGTTCCTTGATACAGACTTGTATGAGATAAATTGTCGTGGGCTGTAGGCCTCCAGCTGGACTCGTTGAAGACACTGTCATGGGCTCTGGTCTTCAGAAGAACTTGTGCAGGACATTGCCATGGGATCCAGACCCTAAGCTGGATTTTTTGGGTCTCTAGTGTGTGGACAGATCTCCTGCTCTCTTTTGCATCTGACTCCTTGGGTGAATATTATAAAATAATCCTATAAGTTGTGCATCCTGTATTAAATCTTTTCCCTTGTGAACCCTGACCACAACAGCTGGTTAGGGCCAAGGTGTTGGGTGGGAGCTTCTGCTGCAGAGAGAGGGATTCTAGGAAATGATGATGATGGTCACACAACACAGTGAATTTATTTCATGCCACTGCGTTCTACACTTAAAATGCTTAGATGAAAATTTTTATATACACTTTACCTTCAAGGAAGATGAAATCATCTCATTTAAAGTAGATGTTTTGCGACTTTATTGTATAATGACTACTGAGTGAAACTCGATCTGACCCGCAGGAGTGTGTGAAAACTAAGAGCCCAGCTGGCTTTGGAAACAGGCAGAACTGACATGGGGTCCCGGCTCTACCACGTCCTCATTTTATAGGCTGGGGCAACTAAATTCTCCATGCAGAGCATGGTCAGCTAACTTTTACTCCCAGGCAGTAAGTAGTTTAAGCTTTGTGGGTCCATATATGGTCTCTGTTGCAAGCAGATACTGCCAAGACAGTGGCTACAGATAGCACAGAAATGAATGAATGTAGTTTATAGAGAGCCCTTCCTGGTCCAGAAAGGACCAGGTCCAGAAAGTTTATATTTAGGAGAAGTTATTGGAACTCTAATAAGCTAATGCCTGTCTACCATTTTCAGTGCAAACTATGGTGAGAATAAAGACACTAAGACATATTTGTAGTTGTGGGGAGCCAAGGGGGTCCTAAGTCCAGTTAGAGTGATAGTTAACTGGAACAAAGACCTTGATTGAGGGCCAAACCCAGATTTTATTAATTCTCATTGAGGGGAGTGGCTTGGGAATGAGTGACTGTGAGAGTGAGTGGTGGGAGGTACGTGAATGCCTTGAGCTGGGCCAGGGAAGAGGCCTGAATTCACCTCTGCAATATGCAGAGAGAGGATATGCAGAAGGTATAATCTGCATAACACAATTCGAGGTAGTATTTATTGGTTTGGGGTCTGGTGCTTTAGCTCTGATGTGTAATCTTTTCTGCCTCGGGAAGTCATAGCCTCTTATCTGAGGTTCGATCCAGCCAACAGCATGGAGAATGGCTGTCCCTCCCACCTGGCTCACACATGTTTTCAGGGAGCTACAGGAGCAGGGTAAGGCTGACCTGTCACCTTGCGTCAGAGATGACACATCAGCACCTTGGCTAGACCGAGTTGCATTGCTTAAAGCCAATGGAAGGGATAAGGAAAAGTCCTAGCCAGCTCTGTACCTATCAATACATGAAAACAGGGCCAGTTTTAGCCGAGATGGAGATAATTGCTCTTTTTCCAAGGAAAATTGTCCAGGTGGCCCTCCACAGTGGTTTCCAACAAAGGTAGGCAGTGGCAGGATTGGCCCATGAGGTTTGGCTGACCAGAGCCTGCTTGGTGGCCTCAGTTCCTTCGCTTGTCAGGTGAGAACAATAGCTATTCCATCTCCTAGGATTGAAGTGAGAGTCAAATGGGGTAACATTCCAGGTGCTTTGCCATTGCCTGACACAAAGTAAGTGGCTGATAAATGTTCATAGTTGTTTAGGAGGTTGTTGAAGTAGGCAGTGAGAATGCAGAAGAAGGAGGTTGTAGTTATTG
>RJWT010015205.1:0-20584 GCA_004365215.1 Cuniculus paca
CTTTTTCTCTGATTGCATTCCCAGCTCTTTTTATTTTTTATTGAGCCAGGGTCTCAATAAGAATTTGCTGAGTTGCCCAGGCTGCGCTCACACTCACACTCCTCCTCCCTTATTCCCCTGGAGTATTGGGATTACAGGTGTGTACAACCACTCCCAGCTAAAATTCTTGAGTTTTAAATATACTATTTGTTGAGTTGACAGATCCTGCCTGTTGAGGTGACAATATCCTGCCTGTTGGATACTGTTGTGTAACTGTTACCATGATCTGCTTGAGGAATAGCTCAGTGGTAAAGTACTGTAAGTGCCTAGCATGCTTGAGGCCCTGGGTTTTATCCCAGCACTACAGTGAAACGAATAAAAAGAAAAAAAAAATCAGAGCCTCTCCATCATACTGCACAAAAATCTGCTTGTCATCTCCCTATCTACCAGGATGATTACAATACTCAGGAGAAATAAAGACGAATGTTGGGAGGATAAGGAAAAGTTGGAAACCTCATACGTGGCCCATGGAATTGTAAAATTAGTGTAATCCCTTGAATACCAGCTTGGCAGGTCTTTAAAATGTTAAACATTTTGTTCCTAGGTTTGAAATGAAGAGAAATGAAAACATATGTCCATTCAAAAACATACAAAAACTCTCCTGTGTGAGAGTTTTTATAGCAGGATTATATACAACAGTAAAAAAGTAGAAATAACTTGTGTCTATCAACTGATAAAATATAGTATATCCATATAATGACCATAAATATTCTATTTATTTGACCATAAGTAGAAACAAAATTCTGATACATGGTACAACATAAACCCTTAAAATGATGTGTTAAGTGGAGGAAGCAAGACGTGAAACACCTCATAGTGTTTATTCCTTTTACTTGAAATATTTTGAATATGCAAATCTGCAGAGAAAGAAAGATTAATGGTTACCTATGATGTGAAGCTTCTACCAATAATAAAGACTGTGGTTCCCTCACCTCCCTACACCTCTGGTTGTACTTATTTATGTCAGTATTTTTTCTTTCTAGAATTAAAAATAGGGCTGGGGATTTAGCTCAGCGTACCAAGCGCCTGCCTGGCAAGTACAAGGTCATGAGTTTGATCCCTGGTGCTGCAAAAAAAAGAAAAAAGAAAAAATAGAATTAAAAATAAATGTATATATACCATTTTTTTGGGGGGGCTGTACAGGGAATAGAACTGAGTGCCTTCACACTAAGGTATACTTCCAGCCTTTTAAATATTATTTTTATTTTGAGATGGGGTTTTGCTAGATTGCTGTGTTGCAAAGTCTGGGCTCAAATTTGGGATTCTCCTGCCTCAACCTCCCAGAGTTCTAGGATTACAGGTTTGTGCCACCATGCCTGCCTATAGCATTATTTTATATCTAGAGTTTTAAAAACTTCCTATCATGCTTTTGAGAGTATCTGTGTTATATGTATCACAACTTCGAATTCATTTTTTAAAAAAATTTCTAAGAAATTATTTGGGATAATATCATATCATAATTCTTTTCATCAAGGAATAAACATTTGGGTTATTTCCAGTTTTGCTCTTCTGGATAAACTGCTTTAAATACTAGCTGTATTTATTTCTCTTGGGTCAGTATTTAGAAGTGGGATTGCTGAATCTTGTGTGTGTTCAACTTTATAAGATATTGGTAGATTGCATTCTAGCATCTCTCCAACATTTTGTATGTCCACAAGCAGTGTTTCGGTTTCCATAGTGAGTAATGATGTTCATCACCTTTTTGTATACTTATTTGCCATTTCTATATATAGGAGGATCCTTTGAAATCTTTTGCTCATGTTTAATAGTGTTTTAGTTTATTGAATTATGTTTTTTTTTAAACTTTTTAAATTTTATTTTATTTATTTATTTTTTATAAGCAGGATATATTTATTGAGAGAAAGAAAACTTCTGTCTGAGAGAGAGAGGCAGAAAGGGTCCCGAGTGGGTTGCCCAACTTTTTATTTTAAAGGGAATAAAATAGAACAGCAAAACGAAACAAAACAGTGATGAGAGTAGGAAATCCACCATAGTTACTATATTGCATATTGCTTTCTTCTGAATAGTGCTCAGACTACTGGTTTTAGGCTTGCAAAGTCAATTGAACAGCGCAAGTGTTAGGTTGTTTCTTTACTTCAGTTGTTATCATTGCAGCCTGTGTTCCTCTGAATCAGCTGGTTGCTTATGGTGGTGAGTTTTTCTCTCCCAGCCTGGGACTGGCATATGGCGGGTTGTATATCTTTCTTCCTGGTTCTCCGCGACTGGCAGGGCTGCTGCTGGCGCATGGCAGGGTGGGGGGGTTGTGTAGCTTCATCCTGTTTGAATTGCAAGAGTTTTGAAGATGTGATGCTTAATCTTGATTGACAACTTGATTGCCTTGAGGACTACCTATGCAACGAGTGAAATATGTTTGTTATCTGGGTGTGTCATGAGGGTGTGACTGGGGAATATGTCTGGTTGCTGGCCCGTTCCCCTACTCTGCTCCTTGTTTGCCATGAGGTAGGAACCTTTCCTGTGCCACATTCTTTTGCCATGTTTATTTCTTGGAGCCAGCTGACCATGGACTGAAACCTCTGAAGCCCTGAACCAAAATAAGTGTTTTCTCCTTTGAGTTGTATATGAGAGGTGTTTCTTCTGACCAGGAAAGTATAAATTCTAGAGGGATGTTCTTTGCCAGACATATGTAAAATATATACAAATATTTGGGCCTTCCTATGACCACCTTTAAGAGAGCTTTGAAGAACAAAAGTTTCTAATTTTGATAAGGTTCTATTTGAGGTTTTTAATTTTCTTTTACAGTTTGTGTTTGTATTTTCACCCAGTTCAACACATTTCTTTGGTTTCTTGGTGATTAGTGTCTTGAGCCACCGTTCATGTAGGAGGACATTATTTTGTTATCAGTTTTTGGGGAGATTTTCCTGGTATGTTCCTCTTACTAATTTCTAAATGCAATTCTGTTGCTGTATATCTTCTCCAGGCATTTGGTATGGTCTGTGTTCTGGTGTAGCACCATTCTAATAGCTGTGCAGTGTTCTCCCATTATTTTAATTTGCAGTGTCATGACATGTGATGTGGAGCATTTTTTGTTATTGGGTGGTATCTGAGGTGGTCCCCAGAAAAAGAGATGGGGACCTCAGCTCACTCACTGAGTAGGTTCTTGACCCGCGTCATGAGAAAAGCATTTTAGATTGAGTCGGAGTGAGGCCTAGGCAGATTTATTAGGCAGAGTTAGAAAGTAAGGGGAAATGAAAACCACTCCAGCTTGAGTAGCTGGAGGGGGCACACTCTGGTTTAGATGGGCCTGTTCAAAAAAGAACTAGGCCAGGTTACATACTTTTGTTGGGGTGGGTCAGAGGCAGCTTGATCATTAAGTCAATTCAGCTTTTGGAAAGTGGCTCTGAGTGAAGTCCTTTTGGCACAGGGGACATGTGGTCATCATGTGCTGTTGTTTCTGCTTTTGGCAGTCTCAGTCTTGTGAGGCTCTGCTGGAATCCAAGGTGACCAGTTTAGGGCAGTGGAGACTTCTGGGCATAGCTGAAAGTCCCTGTAAATCTCTTATCGTGGTGGCCTTAGTCATGAATGGGAATGAGACAGGTTACATAAATCAGGGCTAATCAACTTTGTTTTGCCACCTTTTAGATAGACCCTCTCTAAATGACTAACATGACTCTGTGCAGAGCCAAGAATGTATTTGACTTAAAGTTTTATAAAATGAAGAATCACTGTTGTTTAACAAAAATGGCTTTTAAGTCCCCCCAGCTACTTCAGAACAAAATACAAATCACACTTTTAATGAGTAACAGATTAAGGAGGTGACTGTCGGTTTTTTTTTTTTTTTTTTTTTGCCCATTTTAAAATTGGGTGGTTTTCTTATTGTTGAGTTTTAGAGTTGTTTGTTGGGCTGAGGGTATGGCTCAGGGTAGAGCATATGGTTAACATGCACAGGACCCCCAGTTCAGGCTCCAGCATCATTCAAACAACTCCAAAGTTCTTTGTGTATTTTGAGTTGTAGTCTTTTACCAGTTTTCTGCTAATGTCTTTTTATACTATGTAGCTTGTCTTCTTATGCTTTTTATTTTTTTTTTTACAGAGCAGATATGAAATTGTTTCTTCTATATATAGTTTAGCTCTTTGGATGTTTTATAATTCACTGAACGATCTGTTCATTTATAGTCTCTCTTCCTCTTTGCGTTTTTATTAATTTTTATTCCTGCTATTTCACATTTTCTAATATTTTCTTGACGTGTCTAATATTTTTAATCTATTTGGTGTATTTGTGTGTGTGTGTGTGTGTGTGTGTGTGTGTGTGTGTGTGTATGGTGTACTGAGAATTGAATCCAGGACCTTATACATGCTAGGCAAACTACAGCACTGAGCTATACCCCTACCCCTTTTTATTTTGAAACAAGGTCATGCTGAGTGGCCCATACTGGTCCTGAATTTGCGATCCTCATGCCTCAGTCGCTTAAGTAGCTGACACTAGATTCGTGCCTCACTGTACCAGGCTGTTTTCATCTCTGTACCCTTTTCATTTGTTATTTGTGTATATGGAGAAATAATGCTGTCTTTCCATGGGTTTGTAACATGAGGACACTTTCTGTTACTTTTGTGAGTGAAGGGACTTGTTTATCATAATAATTTTAATGTTGCTATCTATTTTGATTTCTTTGATTGGTTTTTATCTTTTATTATGAGTTCTATTTCCCTGCTTTGTATACCTTGGATTTGTTTTAAATTTGGTACCTTGGATGTTTTATTTTAATGCCAGTCGTTGTGCATATTATGATGCTCTGTGCTATTAATCTGTTTTCCTTTGAACATATAGATTTTTTTTTTTTTTTGGTACTGGGGATTGAACTCATGATCTTGCGCTTGCCAGGCAGGTGATAATGCCACTGAGCTATATCCCTGGCCCTCTTTTGAATATTTTTAAAGCCATGTGTGGTGGTCTACATCTATAATCCCAGTAGATCATCTGATAGGATGAGGCAGGAGAATCACAAGTTAGGGCCCAGCCTGGGTAACTTAGCGACTTAAGGAAACCTTTCCTCAAAATAAAAAATATAAAAGGGCTAGGTATGTGACTCAATGTAAAGGTGCTGGATTCAACCCCAGTACCAAAAAAAAAAAAAAAGCATTTGGGCTTTATCTTGGGACACAGTTAAATTTCTGGGCAATAATTTGATTCTCTCAGCACCTTTATTTTCTTGTACCTTTTTTTTGTGGTACTGGGAATTGAACTCAGGATTTTGCATTTGCTGGACAGGCGCTGTGCTGCTGAGCCACATCCACAACCCCTTCTTTTGCTCTTTGTTACATGTGTCTTGAATAGTTGTTCTTGTAGAGCATAGACCATCAGACAATTTCTTAAAGGGCTGGATAATAAATATTTAACATTTTGGGTTATGTACTGTTTGTAACCACTATTCACGTCTGTCATTGTTGGGTAAAAGTAATCATTGACAGTACTTAAGTGAATGGATAGTTGCTTTCCTGGATTCAAGAGTCCCTATTGTGGGTTGTCTTTTGTTGTAAGTCTGAAAACTACTTTTTCAGACCTTTTATCTGTTTCATAAAATTTTTTGGCAGGAAGGCAAATCTGCTCCTTGTTACACCATTATGACTGGATGCAGATGTTGAAATTTTTGATTTATTCATGTTTTTGGATTATTTGTCTTGAGATTGGTTAGGACGACAGCTGGTAGGTACACAATGAAAGCTCTATGAGTTTTAGTAAGTTAAGTAAATTTGAAATTGGGTTTTATTTGTTGTATAGTTTAAAAAATTTAATGTATCTTTGGAGAAGTTAAATGCCAGACCCTGATATTAAAAACTTGATAGCAGTAACTCAGGTATGCATCATTTATTTGTTTAATTTTGTGGTTTTGTGAATGGAACTTAGGGGTTCCTAGGCAAGTGCTTTACCCATGAACTAAATCCTTAGGCTAGTTTTTTATTTATAAGAGTGCTGTGTGTGTGTGTGTTTGTGTGTGTATGTGCATGTTTTCTGTAACCAGAGTGACTGCATAAATGGAGTTCATATCTGCTTTTGGTATTTTTCTTCAGAATTTTGAGAAAGCCCTGTAGTATGATTTCATATTAGTCATTAGTGTCTTTTACCTAGTATTATACTTTCTCAAATCTAAATAATGTCTTTCTTTAACCTACCTTATATAAGTGTCATGAAGACCAATGAAGTAAACTACTACATCATCATTAATATTATTCTTGAAATTTTCACTCATGAAACTGCTAAAATCAGCAACTGCCAAGAAGGGAGCCCCACAGCCTCCACAGCATCTGACAGGAGGGAGGAAGTGGCTCCATTACTCAGAGTATCTCTCACATCACCGCTTTCCTCCTCCCACTCTTCTCAGGAAAGCATTGCCACCCCGGTCATGAGACCACGGCCACTGACTTTCTTCTGTTCTTTATCCTTCGCTTACCTGAATCATCACAAGGAGCCCACACTCCACGGGTCATTTCTCACCCTCATGCTCTCTCCACAGGGTGGTCATTTTTTAAATCTTTCTGTTAATCTCTGTTAATCTCTCCTACCCTCACTATCCTGCATTCTCAGTCCTGAAGCCTTTTGATTGTGTCCTCTTGCAAGACACTGTCACGTGGAAACTCCCCCAGGGAATTCCCCTTTTGGAATGTTTTTTTCTTTCCTTTCACTTGAAGTAATTCCAATTATTTCAGTTTTTGAAGATTACATGTTTATGTCATGACTTTCATATATCTTCATGTGTTTATTTGAAATCTTCGTGTTCTCTTTGGTGAGATTTCATTTGTTTGTCCACAGTTACTGAGCTCAGAGAGTTTTTAAAAAACATAAATACAAATAATTTCTTAAATCCATTATTTCCAAATATTTCCAATCTGAGGGCTGAGGGTTTACGCTTAGTGGTAAAATGTGTGCTTAGCATACTCAAAGCCCGCACCCACACCCCTCCCCGCCACACACAAAAGAAAAAAAATTTTCTGTGTCTTGTTCTTTCATTCTCTTTTCCCGAAGTTCAGTTTATCATTTTTTCTTTTATTGATTGTGCCTTTGGTGCTATATCTTAGAATTCAGTGAGGCCACAAACCAATGCTTATGTTTCTCGTGTTGAGTTTCTAATTTTTCCCACATACCTCTCCCTTTGCTCCTCACATTCATTTCACTCCACTGAACAGATTATGCTTCTAGTTCATTTGATAAAAAACCATTAGAATGGGTGTTGTTTTATGGAATTCATTCATATGCTTGTTTCTTTGTGTGGTGGAGCAAAACTTTTTTTTTTTTTTTTTTTTGGGTACTGAGAATCAAACTCGGGACCTTGTGCTTTCTGGGCAGGTGCTGCGTCACTGAGCTATGTCCCTAGCCCCACAAAACTTTAATAAAATTGGCTTCCATAATTAATCTTTATTTTCAAATGTAAGTGGGAACAAGACTGTTTGCTCAGGAATAATTCATCATAAAGTAGTAGAGACATTTATATACATTAACATTGATACTTTCTTTTTTGTTGTTTTTTGAGACAGGGTCTTGCTGTGTAGTTAAGACTGGCCTTGGATTCACTATGTAGCTTAGGCTGGCAGTGAACTCACAGTGATCCTCCTGCCTTAGCTTCTTGAGTGATGGGGTTATAGATGTGTACCACCATGCTCAGCCAACGTTGATACTTTCTTATTGTTTGTAAGATGATCTTATACTTGGGAAATTGCTGCTTAGCAAGATTTATTTCCCTGCATTCTGTAAATCTTTAAAGGACCTAGACAGATTCCCAACATTTAGTAATATGTGTAGTTCATAAGTGGGTTGCGTAAGTGGTTTTTTTAGAAGATATAACTTTATAAGAAGATATAATTAAAAAATACCAGTCAATGCCTTTCTTTTGGCTAGAGTTGCACGTGTGTTTGGTATATGTTCCAAGTAACATATTTAGTTATGTGGGAAGATAAAGGTATGGGTTACTTACGTATTAATATTATGAAATTTCTATTTTCTTTTTTTTATTTTTATTTTTTTTTGCGGCACTGGGGATTGAACTCATGACCTTGCGCTTGCCGGGCAGGTGCTTAGACCGCTGAGCTAGATCCCCAGCCCTGTTTTTGAGACAGGGTCTCACTATGCCGTTCAGGCTGGCCTTGAGCTCACTTTGTAGCCCAGGCTGGTCTCAAACTCACAATGATCCGCCTGTCTCAGCCTCCCGAGTGCTGGGATTACAGATGTGAGCTACCACGCCCGGCTGAAGTTTCTATTTTCTAATAAAAGTTTTTAGGCAGATATTGAAGAAAAATGTATTTTTTGTAATATACTGTAAAATACAAAATTAGTGTTCTTAGTGCAGCCTTTTTTTTTTTTTTAAAAACTAATCAGAGACAATGAAAGATGAAGAAAGAATCACTTTCCTCCAAATACAGCTCTTTTGAGCTGTGTACAAAAAGAACCCATTGTGTGCCGGTTTATGTCCTCAGATTGCACCAGATAAGTTAGTGACTACTGAAGGTACCACCAGGTTCAGACTCTCCAAAGAGCATTTGATAGAACCCTCTTATTTGTGATTGTCTTCCTTGTTCTTCTTGCCTTTTTTCAACCTTGGTGACCCCCGCCCTGGCCCCGGCCCCAGTCCCAGTCCCCAGTCAGGCTTTCCCTCAGCTTGGTGTGCAGCGTGGCGGTCCTTTTCGTGTTTTCCCCTCAGCTAGCAGCATCGTCTTCCTGAGGCCGCTTGTCCTCAGCAGCGTTCTTCTGTGTCTCCCAGACTGTTAGTGCCATCAACAGTGCATAGTCTGGGGTGTTCTTTGATTTTGGGGCCATGCACAGAATAGAACAAGAAAAAGTCCAAGAGATACTTTTAGGGGCATTGGGATTTCTGAAATGCTTTTTTTTTTTTTCTGCTGTAGAGGCATAGACTTGTTTGTTTGTTACTTTTTTTTAGCAGTCCTATTTCACCTTTGCCATGTCTGCAGATTTTTGTTTCTCATTAGCAGGTATGGTCATTTACATGTTTTAAAATGGTCTGAGAACCTGACTGGATTGTTCTGGTACTTCTCATGCTCCTGTCAGCCCATTTGCACAAAGACTGCGTATGATGACATTTTGTCCCTAAGCCTCTTAGTCCCCCTTTACTCACATTTAGTTCTCTTTCCTCTGTGAAGTGAGAGCCTCCTGCTGGTGCCCTTCCAGCTCTCCCTGGGCCCCTGTGCTGTTTCTTGAAGCTCAGTACCTTGCAGTGGGCAGGACAGCAGGAGCCAGATACAGCCTCCTTGCTCTGTTCTCTCAGCGCCTTGATTCTAACCCTAATGTCACACTCAGCCTGAGCTTTTTTACAAGAATGGCATGATTGTTTTTGAAAAATACTCTTGTTAATGATTATATCTTGCAAAGTGAGAGATTAGACAAGGCTCTGATACGGTTATTGGTACATGACGTATGTTTCAGTATTTTCAGAAAAACGTCTGTGTGATTGGGAGTGTAGCTCAACGGTAGCGCATGTGCTAAGCATGTAAGAGGCCCTTGATTCAGTCCCAAGCACCCCCAAATAAATAAATGAATACATAAAATAAAAATTGCAATAAAAACAATAAAAATTCAAATGTTTGAAATTTTCACTTGTCAGTACTTTAGGTAACTTTTTTAAAATTTTCTTTTATTTTTTTTAAATTTTATTTTAAAGAATAAAACAAAACAAAACAAAACAGTTAAACACAACAAAGCATTTCAGAACAGAACACTGCAAGCAATACAGGTCTTCGAAACATAACGATAGGAGATTAACAATGGCTACCCTAGTGTCTCTTGTTTTCTTCGAAATGGTTGTTGATACCTTCACACACTATAAACTCAAACAAAACAAAATAATATAAAACCAGGTAAAACTAAAGAGTGAAAGCATTACAGGCCTTCACATCAGACAATAAGAAATCAACAATGGCCACCTTAATGTCCTTTGTTTTCTTCAAAAAAGCTGTTCCTATCTTCTCACATATTGCAGTCAAATAGTAGAAAACAGACTTAAACCAATCAAATCAACGAATAAAAGCATTATTGGATTTCAGAACCTTTTCCCCATATTTACTGGGGATTTTGTATCTTATTGAGTCTTTCAGTTTCTTACACTAGGGGGATGATGCAGTGTTTACACATGTGAGTTTGATTTATTTCACTTATGAATATGGTCTCAAGTCGCATCCATTTACCTATAAAAGCCTCAATGTGATCCTTCTTTATAACTGAATAGTACTCCATTGTATAAAAGTACCACATCTTTTTTATCCATTCCTCAATTGATGGGCATTTGGGTTGTTTCCAAGATTTGGCTATTACAAATTGTGCTGCTATAAAACTTTTTTTTTTTTTGTACTGGGGAGTGAACCCAAGGCCTCTTCACTGAGCTACACTGTCAACACCTTTTTTGAGATATGATCCTGCCAAGTTGTCCAGGCTTTGCTTGAACTTGCTGTCCACGTGCCTCAGCTTCCCGGAGTGCTAGGGTTACAGGCATGCACCTCCCTGCCTGGGTTTTAGGTAACTTCTTGCACTTAGAGGTTTGTTATAGAAAACAGACCTTCTATTATAAAATTTTAATTTGCTTTTGATGCTGGGGATCAAGCCCTGGGCCTTGCACATGTTAGGCAAATAGTATACCACTGAGCTGTACTCCCAGCCCAGTTTATTTTTCCTTGTTTTCTTTTCCGCTCTTCTCTCCTCCCCTTCTTCTTCTTTTTTTGGTGTTATTAGAGATTGAACCCGAGGAGTATGAAGCTATATCCCCAGCCCTTTGCCCGGTCTTGCCTTGAATTTGTGATCCTCCTGCCTCAGTTTCTGAGTACCTGAGGTTATAGGAGTATGGCACTATGCCTGGCTTGCCAACTTTTAATTTTCTAAAATATCAAAGCTCCATTTTGATAGAATAAGATTAAAAAACAAAACAAGAAAACCATTTGTATATCCCCCACCTAGATTTTTTTTGTTACCTTTCATTTTAAAAATAAGAAAAACTTAGCTGGCCTTGGTGATGCTTGCCTGTAATTCCAGCACTCTGCGAGGCTGGGGGAGGAGGAATACATGTTTGAGCCCAGTGACTTAGCAAGACCTGCCCACTCTCCACTGTAAAACAAGGGGGGGGGTGGTGGTTTGGAAATGTAACTCAGAGCCAAGGCTTTGGGTTCATTCCCCAAGACTGGGGAAAAAAAGCTTTTTGTCTTTCACTGTTACTGTCACGTACAGTATATCTTTTTACCACTGAACATATTTCTTTTTCCAGTACTGGTAGTTGAGCTACATCCCAGCCCTTGAAACAGAGACTCTAAGTAGGAGTCGAACTTGTTATCCTCTTGCCTCACCCTCCCAAAGACTAGGTTTATATGCATTCATCATTGTGCTTGACTTGAACATATTTCTTACTAGTTTAAAATGTTTAGGGTAGCCTTAATTTATAGTATGTGAATATACAGTTTTATGTATTACAATGATTATTATTATTTTTTTTTTTGAGACAGAGTTTTGCTGTACAGTTCAGGCTGCCTTGAGCTCACTTTGTAACCCAGGCTGGCCTCAAACTCACGGTGATCCTCCTGCCTCTGCCTCCCAAGTGCTGGGGTTACAGGCATGTGCCACCATGCCTGGCCCACAGTTTGAGTTTTGACAAATGCATATGCCTTTGTAATTCATATCTATCTCTATGAAGGTAGCATCTCAACTACTCCAGGAAGCTCTGTAATATTTTTTCTCATTCACCCTTATCTCTTCAACTGGCTTTTCTCTAATTTTGATGTTGTTACATCCAGTATACCTTTCCTTTTTTATTTTATGGAAAATAAAACAAATTTTCATAAATAAGGATGATGATAGTTATGACACTGTGTATCATTATCTTCAAATTTTTCAGTACAAGACATAAACTTAAAACATTCTTACACAAAAGAAACAAATAAAACATAAGCTTTCTTTTCAACAAAACAATATAAGCTATTAGTATAAGTGAAACAAATTAACATATATTGGAATATTTTTAAAACAATGGAACATGTAATTTGGGGAAGTATTTGAACTCCGTACTTTCTGTTTTGCTGAGTAGTATTCCATTGAATACTACAGTTATACTTTGATGAAATTGGTTTGAGCATATTTTTGAGGTATTATGAATAAACCTTTTATTAACCTTCTCACACAGTTCTTTGTGTCAAGGAGTTAAGATTTGAGAATACTGAGCATACAAGTAGATCAACAATTTCATGTATACAGTATGAAGTTGGTAAGTGCTATCCAGAGATGATTCAGGGAGATAGAGTGGGATAGATGCAGAAGTGCCTTTCTAGTTAGGAGGTATTTTATCAGAGACATAAGAAAGTGCATAGGTTCCTAGGAGGTAAGTGACTGTGTCTGCAGAATATGAAATGTAGCATGGCCAGAGCAGGAGTGAGCTCGGCAGCTCCAATGTGGGCAGTGTCGAGAGATACCAAAGACATACAGGTACCAGGATAAAAAGAGCAAGGCAGGTACCTGCAGTGTGAGCAGCATTATTATTATTTTTTAACTGTAAAAGTAGGTGAATGGTTTCACCGTATTGGGTTTGCAAGAAATAATAATAATTGCACGAAGTTTCCATTCTGACCATGTTCCTTTGCATGTATTATCTTTACTCATCACAATAATTTTGTGATATATTCATGCCTGTTTTATAGATGAGAGGAGTGAAACAGAAATTGAGCACATTATCTTTCATGAATAATTTCATGATTTTCAGCAGAGGAGTCGATCATATAAATTTATTTTCTGATAGTTGCATTTTCAATGAGCAAGGATAACAGGAAAGAATTATGGGCTGGCTTTAAGGTAAAGAATAGCATTTAGTACCTCAAGAATTTGGACAAGTTACTAAACTTCTTAGGATCAGATTATTCCTCTGCAAGCTGGAATGGAAGATTTGTATGATTGGTTTTCAAATCTGCTGATTAATCTGTGACAGGAGCCCTGATCATCAAAGTGACTACGGATACCAGATACCTCATGCACAATAATGTTAAAAAAAAAATGTTGGTCTGGGGTATAACTCAGTGGAAGACAGCTCTTGCCTAGCAGGCTGGAGACACTGGGTTTGATCCCCAACACCAACAAGAAGAAGGCTTTTATCTACTTTAATTAAAGTATTTGAAGTGACTGTGAGGGCCAAAATGTGTACATAGAGCTGGGCGTGATGGTGCACACCTGTCATCACAGCACTTTGGAGGTCGAGGCAGGAGGATCACTGCGGTTCCAGGCCATTCTGAGCTACACTGCAAGTTCAGGACCAGCCTGAATTTGACATAGTGAGATCCTTTATCAGAAAAACAAACAAGAATGTGTACATAAATTTTGGGGGTTTGAGGCAAATGGCAAAGATTATTTTATGATCATATTTAGGTTAAACAGTTCAGCATAGTAAGATTTATGTTGTTTCTTTTTTATAATGTTTGGTTCACGGTCCCTGCAGCCTCTGAATTGGAGGACTACAACCAAGGCCTGTGCATGCTAGACAGGCTATGTAGCACTGAGCAGTGTGCCCACCCCATTTTATTTTATTTTGAGGTGGAGTCTTGCTAAGTTGCTCAGGCTGGCCATGAACTTGTAATCCTCCTGCCTCAGCCTCCTGAATAGCTGAGATTATAGGCATGTGTCAAGTTCTTCCTGTTTAGATAAGAAATAGACAACTAGGTTATTCAAGTCATAATGAAAATTATGTATAGAAATCTGATAAGAAAACAGAATTTTATAGCTTGCCAACAATCTGAAAATGTATGTGCTAATTTTATTGACGATAGAGTCAAACATTGTGGGTAAAATTTAGAACTGCAAAATTTGACTACATCTTGAAAATGCACACTGAGAGACTTTTGACTCCCCAAGGACAAACAGATAGGATTAAATCTATTCTGGGAGTAGTAATTTCAGGATAATGAAAATGAAATATGAATCTTTGAAACTGTTTAACTGAGTATTTAAATAAATTTAGTTGTTTAGTGAAATCCTCTGGAAAAGATTTTCTCATATCATTTATTGATATGAATGTGTTTTGTATAAAGCCTTTATAGTCAAGACATCATCCTCAACATCAAAAGAGTAGAATTGGAATATTTCATTATCAGTTGGATTTTTGACTCTAGATCTGCCTTAAGGCCCAGGTAGAAGCTGTTTCTATTTGATGTCTTGAAATCTTTAAGGCTGATTTATGAGCTAAAACTCTTTGGTTTAAATGAGTTTACAATGGTGTATGTGGTGAGGGATATTATTTAACATTTTCTGACAAGCAAACTGTTTTGAATTTTGTTGAGTGGTGCAGGAGTTGGTGACTTGATGGGCAAGCCCATTTTCATTACTTTAATTGTGTGATTTATTAGGATTTTAAGCTTTTTAATAAATGTTTTAGTGTTATAGGACAGAATTAAAAGGATTTAGAATAAAAGGAGTTTAACAAAAGGACTTTGCAACAGGATTGCAATAGTTTTTATATTTGATGGATTTGGCTAGCCGCTTTTCATTTCAATCATGGGGCATTCTGTTAAATGCTGTAGAACAGGTGTGTATAACGTCATTCTCTCTATTGTACATGCAAATAAACACAGAATTTTATATATAAAAAGTTAATCCACTGCAATTTGGAGGATTACATTATGAGAGGGTGATGACTCCATTAGGCATCAAGAAGAGTACATGGTACTATTTATACTACATGCAAAAAGATAATAGCTACAATGTTTATGAGATTGTTGATTTTTTATGCTAACACATTAGGAATTGTATTTATTCAGGCTACACTAACGTTATTTAAGTGACAGCTAAAATTTTGTTACATTGCAATTCTGAAATTACAATATTTTTCATTGTGAGGGCATGCCTCTTCTACATGTGGAGGTTTTATAATATTTGTTTAGTGTAGACTCTGTAGTCTTTTAGACTTGCATGAATTTTGTAGTAGGTACTTTAGGAGTGATACTGTTCTTAAGTTAGGGGTTCTGTTTTGTTTTTTATGACTTGCTTCTCTGATACGTGGGAACAATAAAAATCTTTAGTAAGTATGCTGTGGCTAAAATATAAGATAAGAGTCTGCTGAACTGATATACCCAAAGAGGTTGATGGGAACTAATGGAGTTCTTCCGTTCAGATTTTTACAGGATCAAAGTAAATCATTCTTGCCTATATTATTTGCATTTTCAAAATTAAATGTTTCATTTGTCACAATATGAGTTGGGTATTTACAACATAGGTGCAAATCTAAATTCCTTGAAAAGAATAGCAAATAGCAAATGGGTATTGTTAGAGGTGAAAGTAAAATATGTAAGAATAATTGGCCTTGTATAGATGAAGTTTGGTTATAATTAATCTGGAACATATTGTGGGATTTGGACTTGTTAATTTTTAACTTGTGCTTGAATCAAAAGTCATATTGTTAATTGTAAAATCAGATTCATCACAGTGGTAGCAACACATAATTCATAAGAAATTGTGTTTGAATATTTTTATTTTATTCAGATATATTTTAACTGATACATAAATACAAAAATTGATGTTTTTGATACTGAATGTGAACACAATAATTGTAGATTGTGTTTTCTCTGAAAACACAGTTTTGATCTTTATCCTGGTGTTGATAATATAGACTGGTGTCTAAGGAATGAGAAAACTTGTCTTAAATTTTAGTCTTCATTTTAATCACAGTTAAAAAGTACATCACATCAAGCTACAATCTAAACATGTAGCCATTAACTTTCCTCCTTTGGATTAAACCTCATTATTTTTGGAGGGATTTGTTAAGATGGATTGTTAATGTTACAAATGCTTTTTACTACCGAGTTTAAGAAAGGAAATGAAGAATCCTAAAGGCTTCAGGCTGTGCTTCCTAAATTTTATCTCTTCCCTAAAATTCTTAGCGGTACATCCCTGTCTTGAAATTAGTGTTTGTCTTTGTTGCTTTTTTTTTTTTTGGTTTTGTTTTATTTTATTTATTTTTTTGAGACAGGGTCTCACTATGTAGTGCAGGCTGGCCTTGAACTCACTTATATAGCCCAGGGTGGCCTTGAACTCATGGTGATCCTTCTGCCTCAGCCTCTCAAGTGCTGGGATTACGGGTGCTTTGTTGCATATTTATGTATTTTTGTATTTTATGTACACTAAAATACCTGTGTCCACCTATGTATACGGGTGTGCATGCCCGCACACATACCCACACCTCCATATGTGCCTTAAAATTTTTTTAGGCATCATAATAAAAATAATACGAAGTAAAATTTACCTACCTTCACCCTTTTGAAGTATACCATTCATCATGTATTGATATGTATAATTACATTGTTTCACAACAGATCCCTAGAACACTTTTGCATAACTGAAACTCTATACCCATTCTCCCTTCTGCCAATCCTGTGGAAATCATTATCCCAGTTTCTTTTTCAATGATCTTAACTACTTTAGATACCTTATGTAAGTGGAATCATACAGCATTAGCTTATTTCACTTAGCATAATGTTCTTATGGTTCATCCACCTTGTTACATCTGTCAGGATTTCTGTGTATGTGTGTGTGTACGTGTGCGTGTGTCTACACAGGGTACTGAATCCAAGGCCTTAAGCATGCTATGAATGTTCTCTAGTGCTGCGCTACTTACCTAGCACTGTTCATTTTATTTTGAGACAGGGCTTCACCTTGAATTTTTATTCCTATTTTAGCTTACCAAGTGGTTGAGATTACAAGTGTGTGTCACTACACCAGGCTCTTTCATTTTTTGTTTTTGAGATCCCACAAAGGTGCCTCCTGTACCACTCACGTCTTGCAGTTTAGTCATACGTTTGTTAC
Organism: Cuniculus paca; assembly: GCA_004365215.1. Taxonomy (NCBI): domain Eukaryota; kingdom Metazoa; phylum Chordata; class Mammalia; order Rodentia; family Cuniculidae; genus Cuniculus; species Cuniculus paca. The sequence continues at coordinate 16,817 of RJWT010015205.1, forward strand.
AACTTAGGATCCTTCACTGACACATCATTATCTAGTCTGTAATTTACATTGAGTCTTACTTGTGAATTGTATGTTTTTAAACAAATGTTTATGATATGTACCCATCATTAGTGTGTCAAATGGAACATTTTTCACTGTCTTAAGAATCTTGATATTTTTACTGTATCCATAGTTTTGCCTTTATCAGAATATCTTATAGCCTTTCAAATTGGTTTCTTTCATTGAGTATTATGCACTTAACTTTCCTTTATGTCTTTTCATTGTTTGGTAGCTCATTTCTTTTTAGTGTGCAGTAATAATCTCTTGTATGTATCAGTTTATCCATTCATACATAGGAAGACATCTTTGTTGCAGTTGTGTTTTGACAATTTTAAATAAAGCTCCTATAAATACTTGTATATATTGACAAATCTTCAACTCATTTGGAAAATAGCAAGAGATTGATTTCAGCATTATAGTGAGTACATGTTTAGTTTTGTAATGAACTGCCAAACTGTCTTCTATTATGGCTGTCACCATTTTACATTTCTACCAGGAATGAGCGAGAGTTATGTCATCCTGCATCTTCACCAGGTTGTCGGTGTTATTCATGTTCTGGAATTTGACCATTCTGATAGGTGTGCAGTTGTATATCATTATTTTAACTTGCAGTTTCATGATGATATGTGATGTTGAACATCTTTTCATATTCCAATTTGTCATGCTTATGTATTCTTTAGTGGTATGACTCTTTTTAGGTATTTATTTATTTATTTATTTGGTTTGTGAAATGTTTATGCCTTTTGCCCATTTTTATACTAGGTTGTTTCTTTTTGTTGAATTTCAAGAGTTCTTCATCTGTTTTGGCTAATGATCTTTTTATGAGATTTTTCTCTCAGACTTTGACTTGTTTTCTCATTCTTTTGACACTGTATTTTTAAAAATATTGTAACATAAATTATTTAATATTACACAAAGACATTTTAAAATCAATCCTAGTAGTGGGTTATCTCATCTTCCATTTAAAAAAATTATTCGAAAATAATTTTAAGCCAGGTGTGGTGGAGCATGCCTGTGATCCCAGCACTCTGGGAGGTGGAGGCCAAGTTCCAGCCCACCCTGGGCAATTTAGTGACTTAGTAAGACCTGGCTCAAAACAAACTAAAAACAAAATAAAAAAATAAAAAAAGGGAATGAGATGCAGCTCTGTGTGAAGGCTCTTAATTTCAATGCCCAGTACCGTCCCCCATTCTACTTTTCAGGGACAGTGCCTAGGAATGTGATGGTTGGGGTAATTAGTTTAGTTTTTAAAGAAAAAAAAATTTTTAATAACCTCCTAAGCTCTTCCACAAGGATTGTCTATTATAGATTTCCACCAGCAGTGTATGAGAGATCTAGTTTCTGTCCATGCTTGTCAGCATTATTGTTATTGTTAAGTATTATTTGAGATACGATCCTGACAGTATTGCCGAGGCTGGTCTCCAACTCACAATCTTTTTGACTCAGCCTCCTGACTAGTTGGTGTTACACATATGCAGTGCCATGGCTGGATTATTTTTAAATTATTATTTTTGATACAGTGCTTCATTATGTTTCCTAGTCTGGAATTGAACTCCTGTGCTCAAGTAGCACCCACCTGTCCCCAGCAGGGCCTACAGGAGCACACCACCATAACTTGTGTCCTTGCCAGCATTTGATGCTGTCATGACTTTTTTTTCTGCTCTTCTGACACGTATACCATGATATTTTATTAGACTTTTTCTTTTTGGCATTGGGGATTAATCCTAAGGAAATGAAACCACATTCTGAGCCTTTATTATTACTATTTTATTTTGAGATGGTGGTCTCCCTATGTAGCCCAGGCTGGCCTTAAACTCAGAGTGATTCTTCTGTCTCAGCTTCCCAAGTGCTGGGGTTGTAGGCGTATACCACCACACTGGGCTCCCTTATTATTTTATTTTTACACAGGAATTTGATAAGTTGCCCTTGCTGCCCTTGAACTTACTTTCTGAGACAGAATCTTGGGTTTTGCGAGGTAGTTCAGACTGGCCTTGAATTCACTGTGTAGTCCAGGCTGGCCTTAGGCAGTGGTCCTCCTGCCTCTTTGCCTCCCAAATGCTGGAATTATAGGCGTGCACCACCACACATGGTTGAACATCTTTTCATATGCTGTTTTCATACTTTTTAAAAAGTGAAAAAAAAGTGAAATATCTCCTCATGTCTTTTGCCCATTTCCTACTGAATTATTTTTTACTGCTGAGTTTTGAGGTTATTTTGTATGTGAGTACTTTGTCAGATATGTTACTTCAAAAGTATTTTTTTGAATATAGTTATTGTTTGTGTTTTTATTGATTTAACAGGATCTTTCACAGAGCAAACTTTTTAGTTTCTTTGTTGGTGTTGTTTTTCATGCTGGGGATCAAACCCAGGGCCTCTTGTATACTAGGCAAGCCTTCTTCCAATATATGCAGTCTAAGCAATTCTTTTTTTTCTCATGTCTTTTTGAGACAGGGTCTCCCAATGCAGTTCAGGTTGGCCTTGAACTCACTTTGTAGCCCAGCCTGGCCTTGAACTCTCAGTAATTCTCCTGCCTCAGCCTCCCCAGTGCTGGGGTTATAGGCATGTGCTACCATGTGCAATTCTTTTTAATTTTTTTTTGTCTTTTTGAGACAGGGTCTCATTATGCCATTCAGGCTGGCCTTGAGCTCACTTTGTAGCCCAGGCTGGTCTTGAACTCGAAATGATCCTCTGGCCTCAGCCTCCTGAATGCTAGGATTACAGGAGTGCGCCACCACGCCCGGCAATTCTTTTTAATTTTAATTAAGTTCAGCTTATGAAATTTTTCCTCTTATAGATCATACTTTTTGGCACCATTTCTGATACCTCATTTATAAACTTTATATCATATAGGTTTTTCCTATATTTTCCCCAAAAGTAGCATAGTTTTACATATGTTTATTTCTATGGTGAATTTTGGGTTAAGTTCAGGTAAATGTGAAGTTTATGTTCAGGTTAAGTTTTTCCTATGGATTTCCAGTGGTTCAACATACTGTTGATCTTTATTTTTCTATTCTGCTGCTTTTATAATTTTGTCAGATATCAGATAGTCATATTTTTGTGAGTGTATATTTACACTTTTTTTCTGTTCTCTTATTCTCTTTCTCTGTCAGTACCATGCAGTCTTTTGTTGTTGTCGTTGTTTTTGAGACAGAGTCTTGTCATGTAGTTCAGGCTGCTTTGAACTCTTGGTGATCCTCCTTCCTCAGCCTCTCAAGTGCTGGGATTACAAGCATGTGCCACCATGCCCCACACTCAGTCTTGACTACTGTAGCTATACAGTAAGCTCTGAATTATTTTAGAGTGATTTCTCCTGTTTTCTTTTTTTTTAAACTTGTCTTAGCTATTCTAGCCCCATTAAAATTTTGTTTTATTTTTTCACGGTATGGTGGGAATCCAGTGCCTTGTATATGTTAGGCAAGCCTTACACCACTGAGCTACACCCCTAGCCCCATATATATTTTAGAATGATTATGTCCATGTTTATGGAAAATCTTCGTGGGATATTAGTAGAAATTATATTCAATGTTACAGTGTTGTCCTTTCTGTTCTGTGAAGGATGGTCCCAGGCCCCCCTTTTCTCCATGGAAATTAAAATCCAGGGATACTCAAGTTCCTCTTGTGAAACAGCACAGTATTTGCATGTAGCCTCTGCTCGTTCTCTTCTGTACTTTTGTTTTCAGTACTTAGGATTGAACTCAGGGCCTTGAGCATGCTAGGCAAGCACTCTAC
>RJWT010015206.1:0-20596 GCA_004365215.1 Cuniculus paca
GGAGCCAGGCAGTTGGCTCAAGTAAGGTGAGATGAAGGCTGGTGTTAGGGCCTCAATGGGAGGCCAGGGGCCTAGGGGAATGGTTGCATTGGAGCAGCAGGAGGGATTGACCCTGAGAGTGTTGCAGTCATTTCTGTAGGACCCTAGCCCACCCACCTTCACCAGTGTTTTCTGAGCTCCCTACTGCAATACGAGGAGTGAACTGGCAATGTGGTTTCAGAAAAAAAGACTGCTCAGAATCATCAGGGCATCTAAAACAGGGCCTGTGGAAATACTGAACTGGGAGCTTAGGCAGGGAGCAGGAGGGGACACACATACAGTGGATTTGTGTGTAATCACAGCGTCCTCATGCAGGAGGGCGCCAAGAGAAGAAGATTGTCTTTTTTATTAAAATAAGGTAAGGACTTGGATTTTAGAACTACAACATAGCACACTCCCACCCCCGGGCCAGGGCACCTTGTGTCTGTCCACCGTAGCCTCCTTAAATTGTGATCTGTAAATAACAAACAGCAGTAACCAACTGTTTTATCATTAAACCAAAGAAGCCACAGGTCGCCTCCAACTGGATGCCACAGTCAAGAGGCCCTGGGGAGTTTCACCCTGCTGGGCCTGCCTGTGAGCTGCCCAGCTCGCCTAACCCCAGGCTTAACCTCTCCTGTTCTCTCATCCCCTGCAGGCACTGGCCCTAGCTCCGCCACAGACCCGCTGCTGTCCCTGCTGCTGTTAGCACTGCATAAGCTCCTTCGCCTGCTGCTGGGGCACTGACAGTCAGGGCGTCCGGAGCTCCTCAGCAGGCACACACGACCTGCCTGCACACCGGGGAGGACCGCATGGCCGGGCAGACAGAGACTGAGAAGCATGAAGAAGTCCGCGCAGAAAATAAACAAATCATATTTTTGGGGAAGTCACACAAATGTAGAACACCTAAAATAATGCATCTAGTTTCCAAATAAGATGGAATTTGGACCATGCAATAAGCATGGGATCAATGATTTCTCTACTTCGATGTATTTTTCTTTTCTACACTTGCCTTCCAAGTCTTCATTTTGCACGAACTGTTGAGCAGTTATCTTTAGGACAATATGTAAAAAATGTTGGCTCAAAACCTTTCTGACAAAGCAAAATATTTTTAGTAGATTATTGTGTTTAGGATTTTTTCTTTTTACTTTCCTTTTTCTTTGGGGGCTTTTCTTTTTTTATTAAATTATTTCTTTTGAGACATTTTGATTAAAAAAGACATCATAATTAAAATTCACTGTCAATAATATTTATTTTTAAATAAATAAAGATTGGAAACAAGGTCAGACACTTGTTTATAAACTGTATTGTATATTGCTGAATAACAGTTGAATAAAAAAACAACTTTGAAATAACCTTTCTACAGCCATGTATGACTGTTCAGCCTCGGTGCCCGCTGCAGCCCGGATGCTGCTACCTCCTGTTCTCGAACACCAGCTGTACTCTTGGCTGGATGTCTCCCATCATGGAAAATAGCCCAGGGCACCTGGCTGAGGCCACAGCAAGCAGACAGAAGCATTTTCCCAGCCTCTCCCAGGGGCAAAGAAATCCATGGAGGCAACAGGGAGAGAAGCCCAGAGAAGGAAAGGAGGCCACTATATAAATCAAGAACCACTCTTTCCACTACTGCTTCAAATTAAATGTGTAACACATTTGCCCACTTGGAGCTCATGCACCTAGGTGTATTTACTGTTGTTGAATTCACTATTAGGTTAGAGAATTTGAAAGGAAAGTGGAGCCTTCTACACTCTTTTCTCCATGCCCTTAGAGGTGGCTTTGAGCCTCTGAAATTCATGGGTCTGAGAGCAGGTTACACACCTTAAAGAAACTGGCATGTCCTAGAAACTATTATTCTTCATGTTATGGCAGGATACCATTAAATAGACAGTTACAAAGATTTGTTTAAAGTCTAGGCAGATTCTTGCACCTGCAGTATAAATACATATGGTTGTCATTGATATTGCTCATCAAATACTTCCATCCTCTGCTGACCAGGCACATGGTAGGACTACATTTTCTGGCTTTCGATGACACGTGGGGCCACAACTCTAGCCCATGAACTGTGAACAGAAGAGACATGCATCACTTTCAGTCCAAGGCGCATGATATCCAGGGCAAGATCTCCCAAAGTCTTCTTTTCGTCTAATATGATGACTGACAACATTCAAAATACTGAATGCTGCACCTGCTCGAATCCTTGAGTGACTGTGATGGCCAGCACTGGCTAGCACTGCATATGCAGCATAATGAAGAACCAACCTTTGCCATTTCAAGTCATTGAGCTTTGGGGTTTGCTCGTTATACAGCATAACCCAACCTATCCTGACTGGTTAAGTATTTAGTTGATGGACTGTGTTTAGTTAAAAGAAAAAGAAATCATGCATTTGGAGATTCTCACACATGCAGAGACTTTCAGTGTGGGACTGATGTCCTGGGATGTGTGTGTGTGAAGAAAACCACAGGACTGCTCTTTCTGTTAGATACATTAAGCTGTTTCACATTTCATTTATATTGATCAGTACCAATCAAGCTGTAAATTTAATCATTTTGTCTGGTGGTAGTGATTCTGTCCAGAAGGATCATCTCTTTTCATAGTTAGCTCAATACTGCAGCAGGATAATGTCATGTTAAATACCAGCCCTCTGTGATTGAAAAAGCTACTTCCTGGATGCCAGGTTGAATGGAGGCAACATGTCAGAAATGGGCTGATATTGTGCCAGATCACTCCATGGGGCAAGGAGCTGAGAAACCACTTCCCGTCATCAAACCTAACCCCCCTGCACAAGCACAGTCAGTCAGGTTCCTGCCCGGAAGCTCCTGCCCCTGGAGTGATGTGGAGAGGAAGGCAAAGCAGGTGTGCTTTGGAGAAACTGCTCTTCTGGAATGCCCTTGTTCTGCTCAAAGAAAGAGCACCTCTAACACAGTTAGGAATGAGGGCTATGTCTGACTCCTGGGAACCAGGAGAAAAATCACTGGGCTGGGCAGGTTCCCAGACAAGGAAGTTTAACCCCCAGCTGCACCGTAAGGGCACAAGCTAATGGAATTCAGACAAGCTGTGGCCAAGCAGGAAGCTGAAGCAAATCCCCCAGACCCTGCCATGGAGCTGTCGCCAGCTTCCCTGATGGCTCAGGGCCCTGGACACAAAGGAAAGAGAAGTGCAGTGCACACCTGCAAACCCGCAAGGCAGGCCATGGCCTCCTGCTTTCCAGAGTCCTCATGCAGCCTTCCAAGAACGAGGGCAATGAGTGGGTAGCAGTGGATTTTATGAGATGCACGCAAACCAGGAGGGACAAGCACTCATGAGAAATGAAAAGCATGGCATTGGGCTTACTCCCTGGAGTGACTTGTTCTTTGGATTTTGGTGTTAGCCCAAGACAGACATGACCTGGGGTCTGGAGACAAGTTGAATTCTGAGAAGAATTCACTGTGGGCGATGAGGAGCACTGGTCTCAGCCTATGAGGATTTCTTGATCTACTTCAAAACCTTGTAGAACTATGGGTCAGCACCGTAACACCAAAATAAGGGACAGGAAGTGGGAAAGGAACCATGGCTGAGCCAGAGTGGAGAAGAGTAGGAAAGGGAAGTGTGGATAAGATAGGCATTCTGGGGGAAATCAACCATGTCCAGGGACCATCCTACAGTCATGGTAAGGGTTGTTCCCTGGTTGGCGGCAAGTTACATGGCCTAGCCACTTGTGTCCTGCAGCTAGCAGTCAGTATTTGGGGACATAACCTTAGAGTAAGGACAGGAATTCTTAAGAGTCTCACAGGAAAGATGTGATCAGAGGTAACAACATTTGTAGTTTTAGTTCTATCTCAACCCCACATTCCTGGTTACAGCTGTGACCCAGAAAATAAAAGACTTATTAATCCAAGATGGCCCTGAGTTGGACAGCAACCAGTGAGCCACTGGTAAGCTTCTAGGCTTGAAGCTAAGGGGATTCTGTACTGACAGGCAAGGGAAAAGCTCTTGATCATTTTTGCACCCCTGTGGATTCCTCTCCATATGAGGCAACAACACGTATCCACTTCACCAGCATTTCAGGGGGTACAGCCCCTGCTTTTCCCAGATAGGGAAACAAGCATGGTGCATCTGCACCCTCTGTGTCTGCTCTTGTCTGAGTTTAGCAGGCTGTTGTTTTGGAACACTTTCATGAGTGACATGCAGCAGAAATGACCCAGCACACAGGGAAACTTCAACTAACCTGGACACCCCATCTTTGTGCAGTGGTGCTGCTGCCCCTCCAAGTCTCCTGCTGTCATCAGCCAAAAAGAACCAGCACAACACACCAGGCATAAGGATGCCCTTTACATCATTCCAGGGGCCCTAGAAATGCAAGAAAACCCATGACCTCTATGAGGGATCCATACTACTTTATGGCCACAGACACAACATGAGGTAAAGTCTAGAAACATCACCAGAGGTGGCCTCCTTTAAATGACAAAGACCCAGGCAGCACCAAAAATATATTTCAAATCATAGAAAACATGACTTCACACCAAGTCTAATTTTCCACCAGCTAGCAACATCCCAACAATGGTCAAACTTGTTCCCTACACTTGATTATTTTAAAAAAGAAAGTGATAAGTAGACTGCTAGCAGAAATGCAGATGGTTTCTGTTAAATTTTGAGATTAGGAAGGATTTCTTAAATGAGATTCAAGAAGTATTAACTATAAAATAAAAGATGTATAATTTTGCCTACATTATAACTAAAAACATTGGTTTATCAAAAATCACTTTTAAGAAAGTGAAAAATGCCAGGCATGGTGGCGCACACCTGTAATCCCGGCACTTGGGAATCGCCACAAGTTCAAGGCCAGCCTGAACTACAGAGGGAGACTCTGTCTCAAAAAAAGAACAAAAAAAGAACAACCAAGTGAACAATGTTTTCAAAATACAACCAACGAAGGCATAGTATCAAGACTGTGTAAAGAATTCCTAGAAATCAGTAAGAAAAACACAAACAAAACAGTGGGAAGATGGACACAAGACATGAACCACCATGTCACAGGAGAGAAACCAGGGCCAGTAAAAGGTTCAGCCTCTATTACTGATAAAAAGAAACATAAATCAAAGCCAGGATAATATTGCCCACTAATTTACCAAAGGTTTTAAAAACCTGACAATACCAAATGTTAGAGAAGATATAGATCCACAAGATTGCTTACATATTGATTGTGGGAATGTTAATTTGTACAACCTCATCTGAAAACACTTTGGCACTAACTCTTAAAATTGAATGGTCATGTACACTGTGACCCAGACCATCTACTCCTAAGGGGCAAAAACTCTTGCTTATGTACACAAGGAAACACATAAACAAAATCATGTGGCAGCCTCTTCACAGAAACTGGAAACAAATGCCCATTAACTGGAGAATGGATGAATATGTTGGAGAATATTCTCATGATGGAATGTTAGGTAAGAGTCAAGGCACATGAATTAAAAATAAAAAGCAATCAAACCGTGAGTCTTAGCATCTATTAGTTAAAAAAAACAAAGTCCAAAAGATTACATACAGCGTGATACCCTTTTGATAAGAAGTTAAAACTGAACCAAAAATAATAAGATGGATAGAAAGAAAGATAAGGATGGATGCATGCATGCATAGATAGATAGACAGATAGATAGATAGACTTCTTAAGAAAACACACAGTTAAGATAAAACTATATTTAAAAAAGGAAGCAAGAGAATGATAAATACAGATACAGGACCATGGTTAACTTGGTGTGGAGGGGCAGAGGAGTGGGACAGAGGAGGAGCCCACCAGCAGATGAAGGTGATTTTCATGATCGTAGTTTTCAGACTGAGCGGTAGAACAGGTTACTTATTGCATTATCACAAATGAATAAATGAGTGAATGTTGCCCTACTCAGAACAATGACGACAGCGTCTCATAAACAAGAGTAGTGATTAATCAATTCATGCAGGTGAAGGTAAAAGCAAAGTGAAAAAGAAGAAGTTTTATCAGGAATTCTCAGAGAACTAAAACAGTAATAACTGCCCCTGTCCACCACCCCCAAGATAAATTTGCATCTAAACTTACATCTAACTCCATCTCTCACCCAGAGGTTGCAGACTGATAGCTCACAAGCACATCTAACTCACAGATACCTTTTGTTTAGTCTACAAGGATTTGCATCATTACCTTACAGTATCAGATACTCTCAAGTAAAAACCCAAATTTCTGGCTTCTATTGAAAAAAAAAACCATAATATGTTGCCACATGGGGCCCACATTCTGATTTGGTAATGGTTGGTGGGTGCCATGCAGCAGCTGCCCCCTGATATTGAACACTGTCTCCCCACTTCCCTGTGAATCCTGCCACCCTGATGCCTTCCAGGCTGCCCCATGCACGCTCACAGTCTCTGAGCACCTGTGGGCATAAAAGTTTGCAGTCAGAAGTCCTCAGTCAGCACCTGTCCTACTTCCATTCAGTTGTCCCTACCAGCAGTGGTCACCCTGCTGGCCTTACATAGCCAACAGACATCACCACCCTTCGGAGCAGCCCTCAAAAGAGAACAGAAGCAAAACAACGTTTCCGGTTAACCACAGTCCCACTGCCGAATCAGGTAACTGATGTTTCAGCATAACGTGGGCCTGGTTTTCAAATCAAGAACACAGCAATGAAGTTAAATAGGGTTGCAAATTATTTGAGTTCTCTTTTTCCTTGAAAATGTTGATTGTGTGTGTGTTTGTCTTTTTCCCCTTTTGGAAAATTTAGTATATGAAATTTTCTGTTTTGTTTTGGAAGAAAATCTGCAGTGTGTCTACAACACAATCTGCTAACTTCTTATCTACATAACAGATTAATTCCCCGTTTGGAGCTACACGATTTCTGCTCCCTAAATACCAAAAAGACTCAGCCATGATTACTCACGTTCTCCTCACTGCCCCTGCCCTAGGATTCTCAGTAATAAAACTTTGCTCCCTCCCACCACTATCCCCCAGAGCTTCTCTGAATGGGAACCTAATGAATCTGTGCTTTTAGCTAAGGCAGACCACAGTCACTTTTCAGAATGTTAATTCCCATAAAAGGGAATGTCACTTTTACAGGCATGACTCTCCTTTATCAGCAAAAACTGATTCCATTTGACTGATTAATTGTCCTTAGGACTGTCAAAGGCTTCTAGACCAGGGATGACGGCTTGGAAGGAGCGACCATGCAGTGGTGCGATGCAGGGCACTCCTGGGCTAGGGAAGCCAGGAGATTACAAATGCACAAATAATTAATTCAAATCAATCCAGTGAGGGGTTCAGGCTGAGAGACATTCAATTATGTTGTTCAAAGAGAAGATGCTGATCTTCAGCTAGTCCGCTCCATGCTGCAAATAATAGAGCATTTTTAATTTGTGCAGCAGGGATGTTAATCTTTTGCCATGTAATCCAGTCCTTGGGGAACGTCATAAATATGTGGCACTGTGTGTGTGAGGCTCCCTGTGGAGGGCACTCAATCAACCCAGCTCTGGCTTTCCTGCCTGCCTTTTTATGTCAGTCTCTCAACACTCAATTAGGAAATATATGATAGGCTAACAGATAATGGATGGATGGATGGATGGATAGATGGATGGATGGATGGATGAATGTGGAGTCAGAGACATAGATAGAAATTTTCAGATTGTCAGATACTCCCCTCCTCCAAACCATAGACAGTTTAAGACTTCTGGATTTTACCTGTGCCAAAAGCACAAATAAATCCCCAGGGAATTATTCACCTCTCAAAAGGATTCATTTTAGAATTCCTTTAAATAACAAGATCCTGCAGGATGTTTAAAATAGGCTTTGAATCCCCGTTTTATTAAGCAGAGAAAGAAAAGTGTGCACGCACACACACTCACACGAACAAAGATTTTGAAAGCAATACACCAAAGTGTTAAAAGTTTATGTCTCCATGCAGGTGGAACCATACAGACTTTAAGGTCTGACAGAGGTCTGACTTTTCTATGAGCATCCCTTTATTACTTTTGTAACAAGATGAAAGCGATAAAATGTCTTTAATTTAAAAAAAAGACAATTTCACCCCGAAAAAAGTTAAGATTCAGTTTGTAAAGATGTAACTTTCTACTTGTTCTCAAAAGAACCTACTCTGTGAAAAGAAGCTATCCAGAAACATGGTGCTTTCTGTCCCACTCCTGGTGGCCAAGTGTGGTGGAACCAAGCAGGTCTCTGAGGTGGGAAGCTTGAAGCACATCTGGGGTTGGTGGACACACCCCAGCACCCCAAGGGTTGACCAAGAACTAGAGCAGTGGAAACCAGAAGTCAGGCAAAGGAGAAGCTGGGAATGTGGGATGTCATGGGGACTGTGGACCCACAAGGTAGACCCTGGACATAAACTACACACATTCATTCAACGCACATATATTGACTCTTACTCTGCATACAGCTGTGTTTAGGAAGAGAAATAGATAACTGCAGAATGACTCTCCTTCCCCCATAAAGAAGCTGGCAGTCTAGCAAGAAGAAAAAATACACCTATTATTAACTGCAATTTAAGTTAGACTGCAATAAACAGAGTAATGAGTTTAGAAAGGAACCCAGGAGGAGAAATAATTAACTGTGATGGGGTCTCCAGGGAGTGGGGGAGATCAAGCACTTGTGGGATTGAACTGAAGTGGCATTTGAGCTGGGCCTGAAAAGGCTGCCTTCCTCTCCCTGATGCTTGGAGAGTCCTGTTATACACAGACACAGCTGGATTCCCCTGCACCCAGAGTGACTGGCGCTTAGGCAAAACCCAGTGCTTTTTCACAAGTGGCTGTCACCACACATGGCAGCCTTATTGGATTTCTTTCCAGGGTTATGTTGAGATGTGGAAACAAGAGCCAGCGAGTCGTGGGTTGTCTGAGACAAATGCAGCCTATGTGAGTCTCAAAACCCACTCGGGAACGTGGATAAACCTCTGGGCAAGAGCTGTGACAGCTGCATGCCCTGAATGTTGAGTCGGCCACAGAGAGGGGCACATCCTGAGCAATTTGGCAGGTGGTGCCTGGGAGAGACGCAACTGCATTGTGGGAATCAGAGGGCGCCTGTCTCAACAGGGACAGATGTGTGGGGTAAGGCAGACATGCAACAAATCAAAAATAACAAGGAAAACTCCAGTAGAAGAAAACTAAAGCGATGTCAGCTCTTACCTCTGCCAGAGCAGGGCTATTCCGTACACAGAGACTCACCCGAGACAATAGCAACAGGGCCAGCGCATGGAGATTTCACAAATGAAGAGGAAGATCAAGGTCTAAAGAATGCATTTGTTGACCATGTAGAAAACTAAAATCAGTCAAATAAATGAGAAATTTGCCATTTCTTCCATAAATTCTATAGGGCAGGAACCAGGAAAATGATCTATCTAGCAGGAAATGTTTCAGCAATTGCTTTTTATTTATTAAACAGATATATGGTGTTTGGCATGCAACAGGGTACATTTTCTACGAAATAAAAATCATAGAACTCTACAAAACCACAGAGAAAGTTAAGAGATTTTGTCCTTGCTCATTACTAGGAATAAAGTTCTCAGTTGCCCAATTAATTCCATTTGTACAGGCAAAAAGGGAAAATTTAATTGGAAGGTAATAGGGAGATGACCCTGAGACAATGACTCAGCCATTCCAATTTGTGAGCATCTACTATATTCCCACACTCTGGGTTACTTAGGCCCTGAGGAGAAGGAGATGTGACATTTAGGTGTGTTGTGACTGCAGCAGGTATTTCTGTACCATCTATGACATTCTCCCAGTCTTCTCTGATTTCAGCCATGCTGGAGCAGAAGGTTCCAGAACACTGACTAAAGTTCCTGAATAAGAAAGAGAGATTACTCAGGACATATTACCTGGAGTTTCTCTACTTTCTGCCCAAAGCTTCCTCTAAGCCACAAAGCCACAAGAGGGGCACAATGGAAGCATACCGTGAAAGGGTAATATTGTGGGGGGTCCTTAAAGGTGGGCTCTCCTGCCTCCCCACCTCAGGCAGAGCATTCTGGGAGGTGTTCTGTCTGCTTTTCAACAAATAGCAGAGGGCTTGTTGCCCACCACAATGACCTAGATAACATATCTTTCATTGTTTTTTGTTGTTGTTGTTGTTGTTTTTCTTCTTCTTCTTTTAGGCTTACTCTGTCTGCTCCCTCCTTCCTTCCTGTTTTCTGGAATCACTCCCCAAATAAATTACTTCCCCCTGAATCACTGATCCAGCACAGAAACTCAGACACAGACCTTTGCAGTTTTTACTATCCAGCATATATTCTTCCTTCATGATGTCACACGCAGGGTGTTCCCATGGGGAATGACCGTGTTCTTCCCACGTGCAGTTTTGTGGACAGTAATCCAAGGCACCATGTGGTCATTCTCTGGTGGCAGTGACTTCAGTTTACCAGACTGTCCTTGCCGCATGGCCCTGACTGTAGCTCCTTCAATCTGACTCACTCAGCTCCTTTAGGATTACCTTCCTCCCATGGGCCTCTGACACCACTCCCAATCAAGAGATTCTCTCCAATGGAAGAGAACCAGAGTTGGGTTCTGATGCCACCACAAATCCTAGCTGTCATGGTGGGCAGGTTCTTTATCTAGATTCAGGGATGCTCCGTGGAGCCCAAGGGTGGAATTTCAACTTTGCTTTCGGATGGGACTAGAAGTGAAACATAAAAGCCATCTGCTATGATCTAAATGTTTTGTGTCCCCACAAAATTCACACGTTGAAATCCTAACCTTTAAGGTGGTGATGTTAGGAGGTGGGGCCCCAGGGAGGGGGTTAGGTCATGAGGGCTCTCTTGGGATTCATATCCTTATGAAAAAGATCCCAGACATCCTTCACCGCTTCTTCTGTATGAGGAAACAATGCAAGGGCACCTCTGAAAAACCAGGAAGAACCCTCACCAGACACTAAATCTACTGGCAACTCGATCTTAAATTCTGCAGCCTCTAGAACTGTGATAAATAAATTTCTCTTGTTTGTAAGTCGCCCAGCCTCTGATACTGTGTTATCACAGCCCAGATGGACTAAGCCATGATCACTGCCCATTGTCTAACACATATGCTCAATCTTAGCGCTCTACCCACTAGTTTCCTTTGCTTGGGGCCTTGCAGCCAGTATAAAACAATCCAGGACATGACACATATCCAGCTGCCTAAAGAAGAGCTGTCTGCCTCCCCACATCCCTCCAATTTCCTCTTTCCCTACCTTCCTTTCTCCTTTCTCTTACACACACACACACACACACACACACACACACACACACACACCAACCTAATTCAAATTGGCCCAGCTTGGGTTAGATGACCAACCATAATCCAATCAACCATGACAAGGTGCCAAGTATCTAATATGGCTACCAGGCCCACCCTTTTCTGCTGACAAGGACAGAGTGGCGTTGTAATCATAAGGAATATCCATTACAGCAGTGCTCCCAGAATGTCTCTATGCACTCAGAGCATGGGAGGATCTTATTAAAATGTAGGCCTTCACTGAGTCTGGGGTCAGGCCTGAAAGCCTGCATTTCTAACAAGCTATAAGGTGTTGATGCTACCTGGTGGCACATGTAGACTGAGTAGCAGGGCATTACAGGATCAGCCAAGGATGACACATTTCCCCTCTTCAGGTTTACTGAGTAAGTGGCCCACCCCTCCTCCACTCCACAAGAGAAACCTATTTGCTGAACAGCAAAGATTAAAAGGAAGACTTCTTTCTAGTTTAGATATGATAAGGACTGAGTTGTCAATGACATTTTGATGAGGCATTTTTTTTTACACAGGCACATTTAACACAGCCTACAAACCAAACCATTAAACTTTCAGCCAAGTAATTACTTTCACCACGTAATGATCAAGTCAGATCAAATCAGATCCCAGCCCTGAGCCTCACCCCATCCTCTGCCAGGGACTGTGATGGGAACATCAGCAATTAATTAAAAACAGCAATTCTACATCTTGACATAGCACTCTTGGCTCAGCTGCATCCACCAGCTATGTGAAACTGGGTTGCTTCATCCGTCTCCCTTACCCAGACCCCAGGGTGTCCTCAGTTACCTATCCTAGGCCCCATCCTCCTGTAAATCTCATCCTTATTCAGCTCTTGCATCTCCTGCCTTCACCTGCATTGATTTCCAGGTCATACAAAGTCATACTAGAGCCTTACACACCTGTGCCTTCCTTTACCAACCCATCCTCTCCATCTGCTTTTGCCTTACTCTGTCCTGTATTTGGCTGCAACTGCCCCCAGTACCCAAACTTCTATTTTCACTGTTCTTCATGTCTGTTGCCAGTATTACCTTTGCAGATTTTTCCTCCCTACCAGTTAGTCAGTAGATGGTCACAGACTTTGTCCAACTCAACCGTGGAGTCTAGGGCAGTGCCCATTTAGGGCAGAGCAATCTCATTGGAAACTCTGCAAACTGCCTGTCTACAAGGCTGCCAGGTAGCAGGGATGAGCCTGACTGCCCTCAGAGCCTCAGAAACAGATATACAGAGGTCCAAGAAGGCCCCTACACCATCCAGCCTTGGCACCAATCATTCAGCATTTCACAGTGCCACGGTAACCTGCCCTTCTGTCCAAACTCTATACGCTCTCTTTTGGAAAAGGCTACATTGCTTAACATCATCCAGATCCAAAATTGGGACCCAGAATGACCCTGTGATCCTCAGAGAATTTAATCTTTGACATAAGCCTGGCTCCCAAGCCAGTTTTCTTCTCATTACTCACACATAAGTGTAGGTTGCACTGCCCATTAAGACAGCAATTTCTAAGAAAAGAACCCTGAACTCCCCCCAAGAAATCTCCCCAGCTCAACAGCATGGCCAAGATCAGATCCATTGCAAAAAGAAAATCATGTGACTGAGAAATTCAGGCATAGCTGGACCTGGGGTACAATCAACCTCATCAAGACAGATTCTCTCTCTATCATTCAGCCGTGTTTTCCTTCAGGTTGACAACTTGTTGTTAAACCCCTATGTGTGTGGCTCCAGACTTATCCCCTTCTAGCTTAACTGCCAGTGGAAGGAATCTACCTCTTTTCTGAAAACGCCAAGATAAGTTCCGGGGTTGACTCTACTTGGTCTGCTTTGGTTTGCATGCCAAATAGAGCCATTCAGGCAATCAGAGAGCTGTGGCACTTTTATTGGTCACATTAGAAAGATAAGTCCTGAGGGCAGGAAAGAAGTATTCCCCACGGAAAGATTGAGAGGCTGTTAACAGAAGCATGCATGCAAATTAAAAGTTGTCTGAAACAACTAATTCTTTGGGAACAATGCATAGCTCTTATTGCAATTACTATGGATAATGTTACATCGTTGCAACTGTTATGGTTTAAGTATGAAGTGAAGTTTAAGACTCATGTATTGAAAGCTTGACACCCAATGTGACAATTTTCAGAGGTGCAGGCTTCGAGGAAGTGAATGAATCATGAGGGCTCTGATCTCATCAACAGATCAGTCCACTTAAGGATTCACAGTGTGATGGCATTATTGTGAGATGGTGGAAACTTCTGGAGGTGGGGCCTAGTTGGAGGAAGCAAGTACTTGGGGTGTGCCTTAGAAGGGAATATGTTGTACCTGCCCCTTGCCTGCTTCCTGGCTGCTACAAGGTAGCTCCTCTGCCATACTCTTCCACTGTGTTTCTGTCTCATCACAGGCCTAGAAACAAGGAAACCAAGTGACCATGGACTGAAACCTCTGAAACCATGAGCTGAAATAAACTTTTCCTCCTTAAACTTGATTTTCTCAGTTATTTTGTCACAGTGACAGAAAACTGACCAACACAGCAGCTGTTCTACATGCTCAAGGAATAGCAGCTATTGGATAATCCCATATTTCTAGCTAATATGGTTGAACAATGCCCACACTAAACTAACTGAACTTACCTGGGCCTAAAGCCCTAAAATGAGAATTTGAGCAAAAGTAGTTTACTTAACAGATCATGTAATATGTATGTGGCAAAAGGAAAGTGAGACAGGAAAGAGAAGGCATCCAAAAAAGGCTATGTTACCAAGCTAGTTAATCCTGTGCAAGACTTGAACTAATCCAACTAGAAAACTAGTCCCACTGGGGAGTACTGGGAAACTCCAATCCCATGGAAGATTACAACATACATCAGATATTCCCACCCAGGGGATAAAGGACATACCCACTCCTGTCATTGTTGAAAGCTGCTCTGGAAGCTGCTGATTCACTGCACTTCTGGCTTCCTCTGCCCAGTGCTAAAGGAGCTATTGGGCAAAGAGTTGCGGGTGCTGGCTATTGGGAATGAGATGGCCACACACCAGAATGGGAAGGTGAGAGAATCCACGCAGGAAACCAACAATGTCTGCAGCACCAGTCTCCAAAGATGACACTGAACTGCGCTGTCAAGATGGTCCTAAATTTACTTGAGAACAGTTTAACTCCTCTCAGTCTATAGGAGAAATATCATTTACCACTATATCAAAAATACAGTTAGTAGAACTTTTTGGTAAGTAGACTGTTGAAAAAAGTCATGTCATGGGGTTTAAAAATTAGAAATGTCTGCCTGGAGAATGAGATTTTTATTCTTCTTTGATATTATTCTGACCATAGATTTCAAACCATTTTATAAACAACATGGTCTCTAAGCTACCTTGAGAAGGGAAAACTGAATTTCAAGTTGTGTTTGTTTTTTAAGTCCATTTCTTTTTATTTTTTTTTAAAGATCCAAACTGGTTGCATAACCTTCTAGAGACAAAGTCACTGACAGATTGATTTTTGGAGTTTTAACTCAATTGTTCTGACTTTTGTGTAACGCTGCCCTAGCAAATATAAAATTTAGCTTCTCACAGTTACCTTGGCCATGGCCCAGAGGTTATCCCCAAGTATTTTCAGCCCAAAATGATAAAAAGCTGGGGTTAAAGAAGGAATGCTTTGCTCCCAAAAGGCTCAGCCCAAAGATTTGATCACTGCATGTAAGAGTCATCCCAGCTACAGGTCATTCACTCAACATTCACAGGTATATTACTGCTTGACTTAATGAAAATCATTTCATGTGACCCTGTAATGGAGAGCACATGGATCATGAGACCCAGCACCATCCAGACAAGGGAAAAACCTGGAAGGAAAACCCAAACTAGACTGTACACCTGCCTGTCCTAGTATAAAAATCTTTCCACTACACTGTGGGGTCCCAGATGTTTGGCTTGTCATGAATTAGTAAAGTCATTAGATTGGGCCACCTAATATTACCATTTTCATTGGTCAAGATGAGCAAATAATAGCAAATTTGCCATTTTTATAGGTTTCAAACCATCCAATTTTGGCAATTTCACATGGCATAACACAACTTGGAAAGCTAATTTCAGTAAGCAAGAACATTGAAAAACTGATTACCAACATTGCAAATAGGAAGGTCGTTTTAACCAAAGAAGTAAAAGAGGTCACATTTCAGAATGTGGCACTTTGTGCTTTACAAAGAGCTTGCATTGCTGCCCCTGCTGAGCTCAGGGGACCTGCTTTGGGAGCTGGGGAGCCATATGACTCTGGAGTCTCCAGGCTCACTTTTTCCACTGTGTGAAAGAAATGGCAGGGAAGCCCATGCTGGGGCCGCTGCCCCGGAAACCCTGTGCTCCTGGGATGGAGCTCAGCCTCCACAGCGGCTTCTCCATCACACTGACCCAGCAGAGGAAGGAGGGTGGGTGGTACGAAGCAGCTGTCATCTGGTCCTCTGGTAGACACAGTGAAGCTTCAGGGGGTGCAAAACCAGCCAGGGACATGATCTGCCTGCGGAACCACCCCCACTGCATGGTGGAGATGAGCACAGTGGATACCACAAGAGAGAGACTTCTCCAGTGCATCGCCCAGCGGCAAAGTGCAGGCAGAACAGGAGCGATGACTCATAACCCACAACTGTTTTGACACAATTTCCTTTTACATTAAAGAAATAGAAATATGTATGTTTATTCTCTGTCTGCACCGAGCTCAATATTTAAATGAAGCAACAAGACCGGGACCCACTGAGCATCATCTTCACTGCATTATTCCTAATTGCATTATTGCTTAATTGCAGAGCAATAGAGTGTGTAATTCAGAAGCTGTGATGCCGGGGGAAGGGGCTGGGGATGATTTAACTCTCCATGCAAAGCTCAGAGTTGAGACTACGGGCCTGAAGATAGCAGCAAGGGTCTATTCTCCCTTTCCAGCTGACTTTTTGGATGCCCCATTTCTCTCCACACCAGAGAGACAGCAGAGAACAAAGTTTCTTGGGTGGCATCTTGTGCTACACTTGCTGCAGAACAGTCTCAGAAGAGCTGCAAGGTTTGGGGTCAATGTGTCCAGGACTCACTGCATGCCCGACTCAGGGCTGCAAGAAGCACCAGAGCTACACAGACAAACATAGCTTATCTCCTGGCTGCAAGACAGCCAGAGTCTGGTGAGTGAAAAAACAAACATTTTCAAAGAGCCACATAAAACACATGAAAAAAAATCTATCCTCCCCAGCACCTGTACCTGAAGTATTAGGTCCCATGTAGGAGAGGGGGAATCATCTGCTTTCTACAAAAGACACATGTATCAGTGAGACGCCTGTGGCTGACAGAAGTCAGCAATCCAAACTTCTCTAAGCCAAAAGAGAATTTATAGAGCTGGATTCCACTGCAGCTGGATCCAAAGCACAGAAATGTCAGATCCTTGCCTCATTTCTTTACCTCTCAGTTTGCCTGATGTACAGGTGGTTACGTAAAGTGGTAGATGATGGTGGCAGGTCCCCCGGTTCAACAGAAGTCCCAGAGTTGAGTCACCAGGCTTCTGATTGGCACATCCTGGCTCATGTGCTGCTCTGGGCTACTAAGCCCAGAGAGAGTAGATGTGCTTATTCAGTGAGCCCAAGATGGAATCAGTTTCACTGGATGCACATAGGCAGGCAAAAATCAGGTAAGTTATAACTGCACTGGGGAGCAGCTACTGAAGGCAAAAACAACTGACGGTCTCTAGAAGAATTCTAAAGGGGCTTAAGCTGCAAGGACTGCTCCAGGGGTAGAATACACAAGAAGAAAGGGACATGGCCTTCACGATGTATACTGTGTGGTAGAGAAAGACAGCCTGCAATGCGCTTAGAAAATGAAAATATCACTCCGAAAATATTGCATTTTTCAGACACTGCATCGTGTGCGCTTTGAAAACGGTTTTCATTAGCTTCCCCTCGACCTTTGAGCTTGCTGCCCGTTCCATTTTCCTTCAAATGAACCCATAATTCCATCTTAAGAATTCAACTGGAACTAATTCCTTTATTAAATAAACCTCATTTAGGAGCTGACTGCCTTGGGCCTGGGGAGAAAATGCATCTTTGCTTTTGCTGTGACCAATGTAGGTCAGCAAAGCAAAAGCCTATTTTTTTTAGGAGACCTGAACCACAGCTTGGATGAAGAGGAGAGGAAGCTTTCACTCTTAAGGTACAAAGAAAATGAAGAAAATGAGCAATCCCAGCAACAGCAGGCTCCAGAGGCCACCTGCTGATTCCCCCACCTTCTGCCAGAACAGCATCTGGGCAAGGGGCATCTCGGTCCTCACAAGCAGGACCAGCAACACCTCCAGCACAGACTCAGAATTCTTCTCACTGCCTGGGGCCTGAGACAGAGGAGGCAAAAGTAGCTCTCTCAAGAGTGGCTTGCTTGTTCAGGAGAGAGGACAGATGCAGAAAGAATTGAGGCCGTTATGTACCCCATGTCCCTTTGTTAGTCTCCTAGCATCTCTTTTGCCTCCCAGGATGAGTAGGACCAGCCTGTGCCATCAACAGAATACTGTAGAAATGATGTTGTGTTTGGAGGGTAAGTCATAAAAGATACTGCACCTTCTGCCTTGATAACACTTGGTTCATTGACTCTAGAAAATGCCAGTTGCCATGTTGTAAAGACATTCAGACAGCTCTCTGGGGACGTGGGGGTGTAACATTTGCTTGACATGCACCAGGACTTGGGTTCAATTCCCAGCACGCACACACACACACACACACACACACTCCTCTGAAAAGGTGTATGTGACAAGAAATGGAGGCCCCTGCCTACATGCATGTGGGCAGGCCACGTTGGGAGCAGTGCTCCTCCCCCAGCCAAGCCTTTGGATCACTGAAGCCATGTGATTGCCAGACGAGAAACTCTGAACCAGAACTACTGATTCCTGACCCCAGAAATCGAGTAAATATTCTTTTAAGCCACTACACTTAGGGAGTTGCGCAGTAATAAACAATGAAGCTCCACCTCCAGATGCAGGCAAACAAGTCCAGCCTCCTTAAATATGCAGGACATGCTTGGGGCTGTATTCCTACCCTACTGTGTGGAAGCTGCCTGAGGGCAGAGGTCAGGTTGTAATGATCCCTTCTTCCTTCTTATTCCCCTAAACATACTTCCCCCAACACACACACTGCAAATGCTTAATAAACACCTGAATTGCGTGAGTCTGTCTTTCTTTCCAAGATAAACCTTGGAATCCCAGAGATATTTCCTCCTCCCAGAAATAATTCCCTTCCTCAGCTCAACATGAGATATGCAGCTCTTCAATTAATAGGAACTGCTCCAAGGCAGATCTCCACCAGTTTGGTGCAATTCAGGGGGTGCTTTTTGCAGAGACTATGGCTGCTTACCAGAGTCCAAAAGTCAATGCAATTGATTTCAGGAATTGTGTCCAGCAGGCAACCTCAACATCCCAGGAGGGACCTCCCTGCAGCCCAGATCAGCACACACGTCTGCTTGGCCAGTTCACTTCTCCTGCTGAGTCACAGGCTTTGAGCTGCCCACACATTAGAGAGGACTTCATCTGTGCTCCCCTCCTGCCTGCCTTTCAAGCCAGGTGTCTAACACAGAGCCCTGTCCTTACGGGGCTTGCAGACAGTCCGGCAGAGGGAGATGTTCACAGGAAAAATCAGCCACACTCAAATCTGAATTTGCCAACGATCAATTGCAGTGCCACTGGTTGTAAATGACTTTGGAGAACTTAGCAAAGGGGACTGAGGTTAGGAAAAACTGTGCCACACCCTCTTCTTGGAACACACGTCCTCAAGGAGTTCCTAATCAGGGAGACAGTAACACTTCAGTAGAGTTTTAGGCAGGGAGCAAGAAGGGCCTGGGAAGAAAGGACAATCCACACTGTGAGGCATCACGAACAAACCACACAGGGACAACAAGCAGTTTTTCATGACTGATCACAAAGTGTGAGACAGAAGTGATGAGAGGTAAGTTTGGGGACATGGGTCATGGAGAATTAGGAGACAATTCTTCATGGATCTGTCACCTTTCTGCACGTCTTGCAAGCAGAAGTGCTGTGTTCTGGGCTATCTTTCTAAGGATATTTGTATAATGACCAGCTTTGGAAGATAGAAGTAGAGTTGCTCTCTCTCTGGAGCAAAGAGCAGGCATGCTGACTCCCCATTATTTTAAAAATCAAGGACACTTAATGTGTCTTTCCTGTAACAACCCATTGAATGTACAGGTGGCTCTGGACCTTGGCATTGCCCTGGGGCCATTAGAATTCAGGACACAAGCACTGATATTCTGGCTACTGTGACTTCTGTGAGAATAAAGTCCCTTGGCTTTGACCCAGGAGCCTTGTCTTCTGTCAGCATCCATAAACCTGGAGATTCAGTGTGCTTAACATGACTAGAGCTTAGACAGTGAGCCAGGACGCTGCCCACCACTGTTAGCCAAACCTACCCACCACCTCACCTAGCCCATCGCATTCCTCTGCAGATATGCAGTCTGAACCTCCTAGAAGCATCTAGAAGTTGGCTCAGGCTTCCAGGACAAAATACCACAAACTAGCCCCAGGAGAGCTGCACACTCCTGTAATCCCAGTGCTCTGGGAGGCTAAAGTAGGACGATGGCAAATTTGAGTGTAGCCTGGACAATTTAGCAATTAGCAACTTACCAAGACCTTTTCTCAAAGTCAAAGCCGGTGGGGAGACTGGGGATGTAGCTCAGTGCAAAAGCCCAGTAGGTTCAAGTCCCGGCACAACAAAAAATTAAAATAAAACATAGGGAGCAGGGAGGGAGGTACTTAAATAACAGAAATTCTGCTCTCACAATTTTAGAGTGCTTACAGACAGCTACCTTTTCACTGTGTCCTCCATGGGAGCAGGACTGCTAGCATCTCTACTTATAAGGGCACTAATCCCATGATGAGGACCTCACCCTCATGACCTCACCCTAATTATCATAACCTCAAACCTAATTATCTCTCAAAGATCCTGTCTCCAAATACCATCAGTTGGCAGGGGAGGGCCAACATTTGAATAAGATAGGGGGACAAAATACAGTTCACAACAAGCAGCCTTGGGCCCTGTGCCCAAGAGCTTCCAAGACACTCACACCTACTGATACATCCTGCAACACCTACAGATCCCTCAAGTCCCCAGCTGAGTGGATCCTTGAACAGTAGTTGGTTCAGCCTTCTGCCACTTGGAGGGAAAGGCGCTGTTATCTGGAGTAGATGGCTGCTTCTCCACTTAAAAAAATCTCAGGGAAACTGAAACTCTCCTTGCCCTTCTCTCAACTACCAATGTATCCTGAGGGTTGCCTTGATGATCATCAGAACATAATCCCTTTTGAGTTCATCTAAACTAAATTTATTGACTTTTCAGTCTCATTAAAGACAGCACCTGGTATT
>RJWT010015207.1:0-20589 GCA_004365215.1 Cuniculus paca
TAACACTAAACTAATAGCCCTGTTTAATGTGGTTTTCATTTAATATGTTATTTAGTTCTTGAAATTGAAATTATAAATACCACTTGATAATACTAGTTCATCTTCATTTGCACATTCTCTGTATAGCATCAATATTATTTTTATTACCAATATTATTATTCACTTAAAGGTGGGTAATGAATCCCAATGGTATTGATTTCCTTGTTACTTAAGTACTGTATCAATCAATACTAGTTTTGTTCAGCATTTAATAATGGATCCTGAGAATTTTTAAAGCTGGATAATATTTTAGCACTAATGTGATACATAAGCACTTTTACTTTTAAAATTATTTTGTTTTACAAAATGATATCATAACAGTTTATGTGCTCTAGAATTGTATATGATCTTAATTGACTTTTCTACTGAATCTGCTGAAAGCTCCTTGCTCCCAGAGAACAAAGTAGTCTAAGATGCACTGCTCACTACTACTGTTTGAAAGAAAAGTACATGTACAAAGATGTAAATAATGAATCAGATAATGGATCTGTAACCACAACCTAAGTACTGCTCTATACAGGACACTAATATGGAGTTTTAAGTACTGATGCAATGGAAGTTCTCTGTGGAATTTTGATTATTTAAACAAAAATAAATAAAAAGGAAAAGAGGTATTTCCTTTTTTATTTTTTTTTTTAACACAAGGTCTTGCAATGTAGGTCAGGCTGTCCTTGAGCTCACTATGTAGCCCAGGCTGGTCTTGAACTAGCAGTGATCATCCTCCATCTCCACCTGCATTTCCTGAGTGCTGGGATTACAAGTGTTGGCCACGATGCCTGGCAGGAAAGGAACTATTTCCATGTACTAATTTATATGCCATAAATTATCATTTCACTCTGTTAATTCACATATTACATATTTACAATGAATTTACATATTTACAATGAAATTAGACTGTTTTGTTTTCAAAAATAATCACGTTTTTTATTTTTAAAATTACAAATGAATGTTTTATTAATAATGAAAGACTAGATTTTTCCTGAGATTAACTCTAACTTTGAGGAACTTAATAATAAACATTTCAAGCTTTTCAGTGAAGTATTCTTTATTTTTTTTGCAGTAGCTATATTTAAAATGTACCTGTTACATAGTTCATGTTTTTGAGACCATCCTACTCAGGCAGTCAGTATTTTAGAGCATTTTATTTACTTACAGAAATTTTGCTATATCATTTTTTTTACAGTCATTCTGTTTTTAAACACTTAAGAATAACTTTTTAAAAATTTTTTTTTATTTTGAAGAGAATAAAGCAAATACAAAATAAAACAGAATGGTCAATCAAAACAAAGCAAAGAATGTCATAGAAGACTTCATGACAAAACAAAAATAGACCAACAATGATTACCATGTTGCCCCTTGCTGTTTTCAAAATAACTTCCCATACCATAAGGAATAATAAGGTCAAACACAGCAGAACAAAATGAAACTAATCAATATAAAACAATGAAAGCAATACAGGACTTCAAAACAAGGCAGTTGAATAACATTTTTGAACTGGGGACATAGCTCAGCAGCATAAGCACCTGCCTGGCAAGTGCAAGGTCCTGAGTTTGATCCCTGATACTAAATAAATAAATAATGTTTTTAACACTGTGGAAGCTGTTTCACATGGCAAGTTAGGTTATAACTGTGTTATCTATGTCACCATGATTTATATAAACATAGTAGTACAGGTGTTTTCTATGCAGTCTCTAACAAGGAAGTACCTGCTTCTTCATTAAAATGCCAGAGAAATGTGGGTATGAAACATTTGAATTCTTAATTAAAAGCAGTCAAAGAATCACTCTTTATTTTTTTAATTTTTTGCAGAAATTAGGACCACTCTTTTAAATTACTAATAATGTCAATTCCATGATAAACTGCAAAAAACTAATTTACTGTCACATACTTTAGCTGTCATTATCACTGTATTCCTTCTTTGATAAGAAAAAATTTCTGTTTTGTAACCTGTGAAACATGGCCATATAAATCATGACTCCTTTTGACCTATAATATGCCCTGTTTTAGGTAGTAAGCACACATTTCTCATCCACATTTTGCATCAGTAGCCCAGGAAATTACACTGCACTTTCTGATTTGCCTTTTCTATTGCAGGTCAACAAAAATCTCACGCTTACTTCATCAGCTCCATCCTCCTCACAACACTGTAAGTTACAACAGTCAAACATGCTGGCCACTGATGAGACACTGCATCAGTTTGGTTTCACTCAGTCTGGTGAGCCTCTTTCTTGCTGTAACTAGTCTTTTAAGTGTTCAGATGCTGCTTTTTTTTTTTAATAAATATAATTATTTCTCTTCAAAAATAAAAATTCATAGCATTCTAATTGCTACTTTTTACACTAGACAAATTCAGTCATCTCATTTTTTTCCTTGAAATCACAAAAGTTATTCAAAATATAAACAGTAAATTTAGATTTGTTCACTTCGAGTAGATACTCTGAATTTGTATTCTATTAAACAGATAATTTAAAAGTCAAAAAATATGAATTTTAAACACGAATAATGTTAAATCTGTTTCCCAAATAAATAAAGGTATCATAGTTTATGGATAATCCTATTTTCATTTTTAAGAATGCCAAGATTATATGTATTTTGAATGCATCCTTCAGTAGCAAATAACACATCCCTTCAGTGTTGGCAAATTAATAAAATATATGAAAAAACTAATTACAAAAGTGTGAATCATTGAGTTTCACTATCCAATTGCCAATGTTAGGAGACTGGTTTTAAATTAATTTGAATAAGGTTTTCCAAGGCTATCAAATAAAAAGTTTTTATTTCTGTAGTGAAAGATAATGTTTTTGTTTAATGGCTATATATTTTGACAATATTTTTCCTATTGTTGAATCCTTTAAGAAAGATGAGATGGCTGAATATAAACCAATAACTTTGACAAAGAGATTATAATAAATTTGAATTTGAAAAGATCAGCATAATTTACTTAGTAATTTGGGAGCAATATCACTCTTCTAACTTGTGAAGTATTTGAACTTTACATATGCAAGTCATTTTAATTACTATTTAAGTTTCATATTATAATAAGAAAATATTTGCATTCAGAATTCTTACTATAGTCCTGGCTGTGTCATTTATTATATCTGTGAACCTTAAGCTCTTCATTTGAAGACTGGAAATGATGTTTGTAAACATTATACATTGTTGCAGTTCAAATTACATAATGTAATTTGTAAAAACACTAAACATAGATTTGTGAATGTAATATATTTACATTGTAAACATGATGAATATGTATTAGCTAGTTTTGAAAATACTTTGAGTTATAATTTAAAATCAGTATAACAAATAATTGTCTCAAACCTTAGAAACGTCTCTTTTTCGTGTTACAAATATTTACTAAAAGTTAAAGCAATAGTGCTAATCATTTTTGTTTTGAATGGAGGGTGTTCTGTGTACCACTCTTTCAGACTCTTACTCTTTACACCTTAAATAGATATTTGGTTTGCCTTTAGACTTTGTACTTTGACTAGGAGAGAGGAAACTTCTCCATCACTCAGTTCTTACTATCTTTCTGCTGAGGTCAAAATTTTTCTGGAAACAAGCTTTGCATTCTGTATTTCTGGATTAAAGGGATAGAAGGTAAATGTCTGATTGGGTTAATGTATTTTTTTTTAAAGTTGATTTATAGTGTCTTATGTTGGCCTGCCAAAAGGTATAGACAAGTATAAAATGCTTTCATTTTCTGTGAAGGGAGAGAGCAGAAAGGAAGGCTTTTGAAATGGGAAAAGGGGTTACCACTGAAACAGCAAGAATAAAGACGAAGACTAAACAGCTGGATATGATAAAGACAAGCCTTACAAACTCCACAGGTGTACCTAGGCACAGTTCCATCTCCCTTCAGCTTCTATGGCCATGTCGGTCATGAGTGGGATATTCGTATCATGGATGTCCATCCACATATATGCTATCTCAGTCCTCTCGTACATGCTAACCCAGCCTCACCTGATTTTGTTTTGATTACTTGTATTCCTGGCCTCATTTAAGGCATATCCTTCATAGAAAGTTTATTGAAGTATCACTATATAGAAAAATTTTTAAATTAGAAGATATGGTTGATTGCAAAATGGCAGATAATCCATTTTATTCATTAAAAAGCTAGTCTTTGTAGAAATCCTATACTAGGAAGCAGATGACTAAGTGTCTAGACCTACCCATTTCTAAAGGACTGTAGAATCTTGAACAGTATCTTCAGGCTTCAGTTTTCTCATCCCTACAGCTAAATTAGGACTCTGGATTTAATTTCTTTCATTAAAATTCTGTGATTTTATTCAGTGTTAAAATCAGCTTTAATAGTGGATAACAAGTATTCTTGATCATACAAATCTATTAGAATGAAAAATGGCCTGCAAAAATACATATGTAGAGTGTTCAGATATAAAAATCTTACTGAAAACCTATCTGAAATATTGAAGTCATACAGTGTTGTACAGTATAAAGAAAAGCTGCGCACACAGATGTATATAGATATATAGATATCTATATATCCCCAAACTGCAACCCAGAACCCATTACTTACCACAAAGTGCCAACACAGCAGTCAGACCTGAATGCTCGGCTGCTAGATGGATGCTGGGGCAACTTGGCTCTCATGCCGACAGAGAAGGCTCTAGGCACTGCGGCTCACATGCTACAGGTTTTCCAGCATTGGTCTAGGTCATTGGGACTGCTACAGAAGTAAACATTTTTTCTTCGTTGGTTTGTGTTTCTCAGAGTTTCTACAGTACTGCCTATTCATTCTAACATCATTTTAAGTGACTTCTTTGTTTAAGACCCTCCCTCATTAAGTGCTACTGCCTGCCTTGAAGAAGCTTATGGACAGGTTGGGAAGACAGATAAATATGTGGCAAATTAAGTCAGTGCTATAAATTCCGAAATCACAGTATAAACAAAGCGTCACAGAAATAGATGAATAGCAAAGTTTCTCAAACTACCTACACAAAGAGAACTCGGATTCCTGTCCCCAAGTCCTTCCTTTACCTCTGTTTCCCTTACCATGTACCAAGTTGGTGTGATCCCAGCGCTTCTATTCTTTCTAAAAAACTGAGAGCCATACTTTTTAAAAAACAAAAACTTTATATTTGCTTAAAAAAAAAAGGTATTCTTTTAGGAGTTTTGTTTCACATCTTTTTTTATAAGTACATATTGGTTGCAAAGATTAAAAGAGTTTCATTTTTTTATGCATGCACATAACATGCTTTGAACGTTTTTTCCCAGTACCAACCCCCCTTTACTCCCCTTGATTTCTCTTTCCCTTCACTTCCGTCCTTTTTGCTTGCCCAGGCCATGGTCAGTCTTTCAGCCTGATTTCCTCACTGCAGTGATTCCCGTATGTACTTTAAGTACCCTGAATAAAATCTTCCTTCCTATGCTTTAACAAGTATCATTGAATAACTTTTTTTCTTTAACAACACTTAGAAGAGAATCTAACATTGGGGTAGCTGGAAATGATAGATTAGAACATGTTTAAGGAGAACTGGGTCTACAAGGGTAGACTGAGGGCAAACTTGAGCCCTACTGAAGAATTCAGATTTTAAGCTCTAGGTACAATAGAGTTACCTATGGTATCAGTATGAAAGGAATATGATTAAATAGTTTTTTTTTTTTAAATTACTCTGGCCACGCGTGGTGGTGCATGCCTTTAATGCCCGCACTTGGGAGGTTGAAGCAGGAGGGTCACTGCAAGTTTGAGGCCCCCCTGGGTTACATAGTGAGCTCAAGGCCAGCCTGAACTACATAGCAAGACCCTGTCTCAAAAAGAAAAAAAAAAAAAAAAAACTAATATGTGTGTGAGATGAGCTGGAGAAAGCAAATACTTCTTTTAGAAACAGTTCAAGTTGTTACTTTAAATTGTTAATAAAATAATCAGCTGATGTTGTTAAAGTGAAAATTGTATCATTCCTAAGTAATTTTTAAAAGAAATAAAATTTCAGTTTTAACATTTTGTTTTAAATTATATGTGATAACCTACATAAATGCTTTAGTGTCTTATGAGCATGTTATCCTGTCTCAAAACTGTTTCCATACTTCCTCGTATAATGAAGAAACTATATAATAGCAGTACTTTATATTTACATAAACATTTATAGAATGTTTTTACATATATCTTCATTTGATCCTCCCAAATCTCTGAAAAGAGAGTAAACATGAAAGTCATATTGAGTGAAATTATCTTAAAGATTCCTGCTTCTATTATTCATTCAATCCATTTACAGTGAAACTAAGAAGGAGAGGGCTTGACTTGCTGTAATTCACGTAGTTAATAGCAGTCCTGGCTAGCTCAGTAGTCATCCTGGCTGTAGGAAGTCACCTTTCCCTAGAGGAGGGCACCTGCCAGGACTCTGCTCGAGGCCCTTGGTCCCTGCACTCTGACAGCTAGTCCATCTGGCTGGTGTTATCTTTTTTCTTTTTCCTTTCTTTTACTAGCTTTAGAGTTCTGTGAGTCATTATAAAGTAATAGCCTGAACAAATACTATTTGGAAAAATGTCATTTTTTTAAACCGAGGTGTCAGAACATCTTAATTTCTGAGAAGTAATGAACTTATGTTTTTCTTTGACTTTTAGATACAATTCTGTTTGCCGATTATTAGATTTTTTTAAGTGCCGCTTCCAGTGTGATTGGGTGCTTACTCTCCAATAAAGTTTTAGTCTACAATAAAGTCTCCAATAAAGAGAAATTTTGTTCTGTGATACTTTGTCTAAATCCAGATCCCATTCGACACCCTCAGAATGCTTGCCATAGAGCTAGATTTTTTAATCTGGTACTAGGCATGGCAGCACAGATCTGCAGACTCTCCTCTTA
This sequence comes from Cuniculus paca, assembly GCA_004365215.1. Classification (NCBI taxonomy): domain Eukaryota; kingdom Metazoa; phylum Chordata; class Mammalia; order Rodentia; family Cuniculidae; genus Cuniculus; species Cuniculus paca. Next base: position 6,857 of record RJWT010015207.1, read on the forward strand.
TGTCTGAAACAGAAGCATTGCTTAAACCCGAAGTGTTCAAGGCCAGTTTGGGCAACATAGTGAGACTGAGACCTTGTTTAAAAAATAAAAAGAATACTTAGTAACAAAATCACTGTTCTAAGTAGATGGGTTAGAAAAACGAGCAAAAATGCTTACTGGTAGAGTATTTGTATCATTTTTGCATGTTTATAATTGAACAACATATTTCATTTTTTGTATTTTTAGTATATCTTTTCACAGTATTGCTGTAAGTTAAATTTAATTCAGATTAAGTAGATAAATCAAGAGAAATGAATCGTGTTTATTCATGTAATCTTCATATCGTCTTTTTTAATTATATACTTGGAGTTTGGATTACATCTAAACTGAAAACATGATAGCTCTTGTATTTCAAAGGAAAAATACATTTTGGCAAAAATTAGAAATTAGAAGGGCGCTCAGTAAACACAGCTGATGATAAAACGGAGTTTCCATTTTAAGGAAGCTTCAAAGAACTTTTCTATCCCATTAGAGTTGGCAGAGCTTTCTGTTAGTATTGGTCAACAAATGATTAATTGAAAAAGAATGAATTAATTGAATTAATTGAAAAGAATTAATTGAAAAAGAATGTTTTACTGAGTTCTGATGTTACACTTTCCGAATTCTAGGATTTCAATTCGATGGTGAGAATTAACTTGTTAACGTAATCTACATAACTACCAATTTTCTATCGACAGATGTTATTAAATATACCTTTTTGGCATTAACAAGAATCAAAAACTATCACTGTGCAATTTTTAAAAGTGAGAGGTTGTTTTCCAAAACAGTTGCTTTTCTGAATCCGGCCTGTGTATTAGAGTGAAACAATCACTGGGCTTGCTTGGACTGGTCTAGAACAGTTGGGCCTGACCCTGGATTGTGCCAGCTCACAGCTGTTTGCTTAAGTAGTTGACTTTCTTTCTAGATAAATGTCTCTGTGTTTTCTACTTCATAGAATTGTTAGGATTATAGAACATATTTTAATACTTTGAAACTCATAAAATATTGTGAGAATAAGCATGAGGTTACAAGATACTTGCTTCCTATCCCAGTTTGAAGTCTTACAATTTGTGTTGTGACCAACAGCATGGGAGGAATCTTATTTTAAGACCCATTTTAATAAAATGTGTTCTGATGCTTGTAGGAAAAACAACATATCAGAGGGGCACATAACAGATATCAGAGTTTTAGAAGCATGCCAAAAAGACATTAAGATGAGGTAATTTTAAGAGGAAAATTTTGGGGCCAGGATATAGCTCAGTGGAACAGCACCTTCCTGGCAAGCACATAGTTCTGAATTTGATTCATAGTACCAAAAAAAAAAAAATAGGAAAATTTTCAAAGAAGCATCTCAGTCTTGAATAATCCCCTCAAACATACTTAGCTTTTGAGACTTTAGCTTTCTACCTTACTACCAACAAGACATTAATGTAATTAAAATCAGGCTGGACCTGGTGGTGCACACCTGTAATCCCAGCACTCGGGAGGCTGAGACAAGAGGATTGTTGTGAATTTGAGACCAGCCTGGGCTACAAAGTGAGCTCAAGGCCAACCTGAACGCCATAGTGAGACCCTGTCTCAAAAAGACAAGGCCTGGGGATTTAGCTCAGTGGCCTAGGTGACTGCCTGGCAAGCGCAAGGTCATGAGTTCAATCCCGGGTGCCTGGGTGGGGGCAGTGATTAAAATCAAGGTAACAAGCCAGAATCCACATATGACAGTCCTTTGTTCCAAAGGTGATGAAACAACCAAAACTACAAGGAATTCCATTCATTAGCCTGTTTCTCTTAGGATTTGACTATCTCTAAAAAACATAATCATTAGAAAAATTTGAGGTACTTCATGTAATTCTGTATTATGACTTGTAGCTTTTTTTCTTCAACAAAATACATTCTGTAGTATATAATGTCAAAATGGGTACTTTATCAGAAATATTTATAGAAGCAGCAGTATAGAAGAATGAACTTCAAATTAGGAATTAACACCAGATTTCTAACTCTGCCTTTATTGATCAAAAATCTCTTAATTATTCAAAAATTCCTTAGTGTAGACCAAGCAATATATTAATGTTGGTTGTTCACATTTAAAATTACAAACCCTGCCTTCAAGACTCAATAGTTTTTCTCTGAGAAACACACAAGAAGACAGTTACATTGCAATGCACATTACCTAACTCAAACTTAAGGTTCTGAGGTAAGTTAATAAAATATTTAAAGTTTTAGTGATTCTGATTGGGTTTTAAGAGCACTCATCTCCATTAAAATGGAGGGGATCCCTTCCAGTGCCTGGGCAGGGAGACAAGAAGAGCCAAGGTTCCTCCTCCCCTCGCCACTACCCACAAACAACTAGCTGATCCAGAGAAACAGGCTTTGATGATAGGTAGTGAGGTAAAATACAACTTAATGCTTGTAGTGTTTAGTGTTTCATTGACTTTGCGGGTCTAAAGCCTGCAGTCTGATCATCTGTCCAGAGGATGGCAATACGCAATGTAGCATCTGTGGGGGGATCTCCTTCTGAAGGTGGTGGCCATTGTTCATTCCCTATTATCTTGTTTTGAAGTCCTATATCATTCTCATTGTTTTGTTTGGTTGGATTTTATTCTGTTTCATCTTGTTTGATTTTGTTGTATCTGATGACATGGGCAGCTGTTTCAGAGATGACAAGATATATTACGGTAGCCATTTTGGATTCACTATTATCTTGTTTTGACGTCCTGTGTTGCATTCATTGTTTTGTTTTTATTGGTTCTATTCTGTTTCTGTTTTGTTTGATTATACTGTGTCTGAAGGTATGAGCAGCTATTTTGAAGACAAGAGGCATTTTGGTAACCATTGTCGATTTCCTATTATCTTGTTTTGAAATCCTGTGTCACTTACACTGCCTTGTTTTGATTGGCTTTATTCTGTTTTATTTTGATTGGCTTTATTCTCTCTAAAATAAGATCTAAAAAAAAAAAAGAGGCTCTAAGGCTGGGGGAACAACTTGTGAAATTCTTCATATGTGTAATTAAGGTTGTGCCTGGATTTTCTGCTTTGTAAAAAGAAGGGTTACTTACGAAGGTAATATTGGTATCATTCCATCCCCTTTCTCTAACTACCAGTCAACATAAAAATTCCAGGGATGGGACTAATTCACATTTGAATTTTTCTGGTCACTGGCAGAACATCTTAATCATTTTTATTTTTTCTTTAACAAATGACTACAGTATTTTAGTCCTTCTACAAAGACTAGACTTCATTTGTTAGATTTTTTTGTTATTGTTTGTCATTGGAAACTGATATTGATGTTTGATCAGTGCAATAAACATGTAAGTTGCCATTTCAGCATGTAATATAGTAGATACTAAGTATATAAAGTAATTCTCCAGCAATCTGAGTTAATCTGCTAGTTAAGTATTAAAATGTATCCCCCACTATAATAAAAATCCTTATATTTTTGAATAATGTTGAGTAATTTAGGTATTTCTAAACATGTTTGTAATTTATAATATATTGTATATTCCCTAATTTTAAAATCATTTTTTCGACTCTAATTAATATTTTGATTCTTCATGCACAGTAAATAGTGCTACTATTCTCATGAGATATTAAATTTTCCCTAATAGCTTTTGAGGGGAAAATATGCATGTAAACTTCTCACTTAAATCAGCTTATTCAGGTGAGCTTGACTCGGCCTACTACTCCCTTGCCATTTCCTTTGGAAGAAGCTATTGTAGATGATGTTTGTGTGGTGTAGATGATGTTTGTGTGGTGCAGATGGTTCCAGCCTTCTAGTTTTCAACTTTTTCCCCATTTGGAAACCTATTTTAAACTTTTCTTTTTCAGCCATGCTTCTGTTCGTGTTGATGTGGGGTTTTTTTGTTTGTTTGTTTAAGAATCTTGTAAGTTTAGTTGTCATAGTATACTGTAGCATTTACCTAGCATTGTATTAACAACCAATGAAAAATGAAAAAGCAAACAACTGAAAACATAAACTGTGGGAAATTTTTTCAATGAGAGCTTACTGACTTAGTGAATATGAAAACTACACAACTTAGTCCTAACATAGCCAAAATACGAGATAAATTGAATTTGTATTTCATAGATATTCTAATATTTGTTTTCCAAATCTTTCTAGTTGGTGTGTTAATGACATATTAATTTGTCTTGTTTATATTTTAAAGATTTGTAGAAGTTATTTGCCTATAACATGTTTTTCAAAGATCAAATGTAAATTTAGGCAAAATTGAACAGGTCTTTTACATTACACAATAACTCTGAAATATAAAATCTAATCTCAGAAAAAATATCTAGCCTCAAACTTATGTTCCAAGATATGTAAGCTAATCCCTTTTTGTTCCATATGTTACTGAAATGTAATCATTGCTATGAGTGCACTTAAGTTTCTCTTCAAAGAAGCTTTTCTATTTTACTTTTCTGTATCATTTCTAGAAATAACTTTACCATTTTTTCAGGTAGGAACTTTGGATTCATCTATGACTCTTCCATTTTCTAACTAGTTTATTTCATTTTTTTTACTCTAAATCTCTCTTAATTTGCAAGTTGTCTTTTTTCTCTCGATGGTCTCTTTCATGTATTATTTGTTCCCATTTTTCTAGTATCAGTTTTGTAGATGACATTACATCATCTAAGTCTTTCCAAGTTTTTTACATCTTCTAAGTCTTTCTCATAATTGCCAGAATGAGAATAAGGGGACAGCATATCTACTCTAGAAGGCTCCACTCTTTCCAAACAGTTTGCTCAATGTTATTTTTAGAAGCAATTCCACTGAAAAAAAAAATTTTTTTTTTCACTTTTGATCTGTGGTCAGTACTGGGCAACCTCCATTTTCAGTGGGGTTTTCAGCCCGTGACTTAAATGTTTTATGTAATAACCTCCTGGGCATCATTGTATTTGCCATCTACCAAACATTCTTGTTGTATAGTGACAGGTTTAATAGTCAGATAGCTTCCATATCTAAGGTAGTACCCTCATAAGGTTTCCAGACAGATGTTTGTAATCGCTTCTCAATTTCTATAAATTTGTTGAAATATCTAATCTGTTCTTTTCAAGCTCAGCAGTGACCTTCATGTTGATAATTCCAGTGGTCAGTTCTTCACCCTTATCTTACTTGACCTGTCAGCAGCAATTGGCACATTCGGCCACTGGGGCAGCGGGCGGGGGGGTTTACTGGGGATTGAACCCAGGGCCTTCAGACTGAGCTACGCCTTTAACTTTTTATTAATTTTTTCTTTGAGATGGTTCTGATTAAGTTACCAAGTTGCTCAGGCAATTGAACTAGCAGTCTTTTTGCCTTAACCTCCCAGAGTGCTAAGACCACAGGGGTGTGCCCCTCACCCAGTTTAGCCTCTTCTAAATACATAGTTTCTGGGATCCCACATTTTCTAGGTTTTTTTTATTAGTCATTCTTTATTTTCTTCTACTGGCTGTTCCTCTTTCCTTCCATGTCTTCGTAGCTTGTTCCACCACAATTTGACTTTTATTCCTATGTTCATAGCTTTAGTGATACCATGACTTTAAATAGAACTCCTATGCTAATGATTCTCAAAGATTTATCATCACCACAGGCTTCTTTTCTGAACCCTAACTTTGCATAGTCCATCACAGATGATGACCCTTATCCACATGCAACCACTGAGTACATGAAATGTGGCTAGTGTTACTGAGGAGCAAATTTTAATTTCGTTTACTTTAATGGATTTAAATTTTAAAACTATATGTGACCGGTAGGTACCATATGCGAGTGCAGATCAATCAATAAAGGCTACTTTTATATATCTTTATTATCTGACCCCAGATAAGTCAAGTGTTGCAAATAATGTTTTTAATACGTTGTTGAAGATTTTATGGTATTTCATCATCACAATTTTGAAATTATTAAAAGCAATATTGATTGATGTTTCTAGGGACTCTAGAAGCATTCTTATGTTTCTGTACTTAAATCAGTAATTAAGATTCTAGTAGCACTTAGCTAAGACATTAGAGACACTTGAATTTAAATCCATATTCTGTTACTTTTGTTATGACCTTGAACAGGTTATTTTAACTTAGCAACTTGTCATTTGAAAGTAGTGGGCTGGAGGGTATAGCTCAGCGGCATGGCACCTGCCTGGCAACCACAAGGTCCTGAGTTTGATTCCCAGTTCCAAAAAAAAAAGGGAAGAAAGAAAGTAGAGTAAGAGTGTTTACTACAAGCAAAAATTTTTAAATACTAAAATATATTTGGGAGCAGAGGTTACAAAAGTTTTTATATTCAAAACTACTTTAATCATTGAACCTTTTTATTTTAAATTTATCTAACTTTTCACTAAATTTCACAAAGCTGAAGGACTGTGTTCTTAAAATTAAACTACATCAATGTCATATGTTAAAATCTATATTCCTCTGATACATATAAACTACTTTAATCATTGAACCTTTTTATTTTAAATTTATCTAACTTTTCACTAAATTTCACAAAGCTGAAGGACTGTGTTCTTAAAATTAAACTACATCAATGTCATATGTTAAAATCTATATTCCTCTGATACATATATGTTATTTTAAAATATAGCTTTTAGGAAAACTTATTAAAAATTTCCATGCAAAAATAGTTTTTATTATATATTTCTGCAATGGACTTTGAAGGATCCAACTACTTTATCAAAACATAATTTCTATCATGGTGACTGTTTTGTAATTTACTGCTGTGTCTCCAGGGTAGAGGAAACTGTCAGTAATCACTTTACTCATATGTGAGAACTAAAGGAAGAATTGCAGTAATTTCATGTGGCTACTAAAGGAGAGGTAAGAGGATTGGTTATAAAATGATTGAATTATTTTGACCAGGCATAATTTCATTGTTTATTTTTATACTTTAAGACTACATTTAATAAAGTTTGCTATTAACAATAAAATGCACTTCACAATTTTTATAATTTCCAACCAAAATTGGATGATTTTTCAGTTTTTAAACTAATTAGGCTTACAAGTGAAATTATTATACATTATATTACCAAGTAAATTTTAATGTAGGTTTTTCTGTAACTTTTTTCTTGAAAATCAACTTAATGTATGCTTTTGAAGAAAATTAATATGCCATAACTTTTAAGCCATTCTTCATTTGCTAGATATGAGTGTTTTTAGTTTTTCAGTGTATAAACCATGAATTCATCTATACATACATTACATCGAGCACCTCTCTGATAAAAATTACCTTAATTCAAGTTTAAAGTAAAAAGGTCAAGTCTTATTCCTTATTAATCATATATACTTGTTCCATTTATATGCCATTAGCATTTTACATATTTCATATCAGTATCTTTTCAGTCATTTTATGATACTTCAAAAGTAGTGAGTTTCTTAAAATAATAATAATTTTTTATTTACTAATTTTGTTTAGGGTGGGCACTGCCTACTGCCCAACAGTCAACTCTTCATGTTTCTTTCTGTGGCCAGGGGAAAATATGAAATATAATTTGTATTATAAAATAATAATGCTTGAGTCCTTTGTAAATTCCTGTGTCTCAAAGTAACTTTTTTAAGATAGGGCTTGAAACAAGTAACAGCTTAGTTTTAAGCATTTTTGTTTGTGTCTGCTGAGAGAGCTGGAAATTCAGAGGAAGACCCTAGAAATTCAGAGAAAAAGGACTATCTAAATTAAGTTCCCATTTACACTTACTCGGGTTATAATCTGCTAAGACCATTCTCAGAATAACCCGAAGGTTTCCCTTAGAGAAGTGAAGTGTATGCTTTTGCATGTTGTGGTTTAGTTAGTTTGGTCTGGATATTGAACAGTCTATGATATCATAGAATTTACTGGTACTGTTTTCTGGAAATGAATATCCCATCTCTTATTGAAATTGTCACCTAGCAGTAGAAATTAGGTTTAAGAAATACACCTTCTGGTAATAATAGACACCTACAGATAATATTTTGTATTTTCCAAAATTTTAGCTCACATTTTCAGGAACCTTTTCCTTGCATAAAAAGTGAATGAAATGTAAAAAGTCACTCTTCGTGTTCTTACTCAGCAACTTGCCTACCAATCTGAGAGCAAAGTTGATGAGAAATATGGAAACTGACAAATGACTAAATGGAGTGACTGGTCATTTTTTTAAAAAAATAATGTCAGAAGTTTTTGTATTATAGATAGTTAAGTAAATGTGAGACATCATTCTAATTTCATTGTACTTCTTTGCCCTCAACTTTCTGTTCTGAAAAACATTCACCTATAATTCCATAAGGAGTAAAACTCATGAATGACTTTAACTAATTTTCATTTTTTAGCAAAACTAGAAATACTGTGTTTTAGAAATACTCTAATGAACACTGTTCACTTTAAAAAATAAAAATTTTCCTATCCTTTTAAAAATTAATTCATATAGTTCAACATTTATGGAAAATCTACTCTGTGACAGGGCCATGCTCAAGCACAAGGCAAATTGGGGAGGAGGGTTTAAAATCTTGCTTTCAGAGAATTCCAGTGTGTGTGGCGGGAGGGAATCTAGCAGGCAAAGAGTGATAATACAGTTGTGGTGAGTTCAATGGGAGATTATGCATGAGCACTGTAGGGGCACAGAGATGGGAAAATACCCGTTTAAATATATTGCCTTCATAGGATACACTTAGCTGAGTGCATTTGTTTGTATAAGTTTGTGGTCCGTGCTTGCCACCCTCTGGAAAGGAATCAAGTCCTTTATATCTTGTGGCTGTTAAATTTGAGAAAAGCAAAATCTGAGCATGTTTTTTATTTTGGCCAACTCAGATTCAGCAAAGCTTGCTTTGGGGGAGAATGGGAATAGGAGGTTGTCCCCTTAATTTCCTGTTTTTTAACCTCTTTGGTGATGGTAACATTATAAAGTTTGATACTTATTGTCATCTTAGTCTTTTTAACCTGCATTTTAAAATGAAGATTTTTTTCTAAAAAATTGAAAGTAAAAAAGTATGAAAACTCATGTTAAAGAGAATTATAAATGAACAGCATAGCAGATAGGCAGATTAATAAATTTAATACTCAATGAGTTCTTACAGGGAAAAGAGTAGTAACATGATGTGCATATTTTTTAAAACGGACTTCTCTGTTTCAGGTTATCAAAAACTTCTTCTAAATCATGATGCTTATGCTCAAATTATTTAATTTTTCCCTAGAATTTAAATTACAATTTTAATGAATAGACCTGAGAAAATGGATTCTAGCCTTCGTACATCCTCAATATCTCACCAGTGTAAGATATTTTCATCACAAATCTTTTCTTGTTTTAATTTTGTTCTTTTTTTTAAAATTTTGGTTTTGTTTTTTAGTTATAAAGGATGTTAATTCCTACACACTCAAGTTCTTTTGAGTCCAGAATTATTCATATATTTAGTAAATACCCACCTAGTATTTACTTTGTCACAGGTGTTTGATGCTGTGGATGTCTCAATGAATAAAACAGGTCAAAATCCTTGATAGCTAATATAGCTAGTCCTTGTATATGTAAACGTCTCTAGCTTACCTTTTGGTGGAAAAAGACTATAAGAAAATAAATAAAAATAGAATAAATGACAAGGAAAGCATGTTAGTCTGCTTTCTATCACTGCAACAAAATACGGAGATAATCAACTTATAAAGAAGAAAAATTTACTTTGGCTCATGGATTCAGAGGTTTCAGTTCCATGGTTACAGTTGGCTTTGCTGATTTGGGGCCCATGGCAAGATAGCATGTCATGGCAGGGAACTCTTGGTAGAGCAAAAGATGCTCAACTTATGGTTACCAGGAATTAAAAGATAAAAAAGAAGGATCAGGGCCCCAATGTCATCCTCAAGAGCCCACTCCACAATGACCTAACTTTCTTCCATTGAGCCCTACATTCAAATAGTGTCTTTAGGGGACAATTAAGATCCAAACCATAGCAGACAGCGAGGGATGGAGTTACCTGAAGAGAAGATTTAGGTTACTGTTGAAGTAAAGTAGTCAAGGAAAGCTTCACTAAGAAGCTAACATTTGAATAGAATTGTACAGAAAAAAGAAAGCTGTCTGGGAGGGCAGTATCCCAACCAAGATCCAAGACAATGATGTACTCAGTGTGCGTTTTCCACAGCAAAGGTCAGTATAGCTGGAGTGGAGGGAACGAGGGGAGAATAGAGGACAGTAAGACAAGAGAGGAATTGAGAGGCCAAATTGTGCAGAAGCTTATAGAATTGAACCTGGGAGAAACTCGATCCCATGCTCAGTACTGGCAGTATTCACTGAAGGCATTTTTTGAAAAGGGGAAGTGGATAGGATTGTATAGCTTGATAATTTGCTACAGGAGAAATGAATGAGCATACTAGAGACTATACGATTTAGTGACAAATTTTGTATGAAACAGGAAGATAAGACCTCCTAGAGAAGGTCATATTTAAACTAATTAGTATAAGATTCACAATCATAAAAGGTGTTCGAGGCATTCCAGTCAGGAACTCAAGTTAAAAGATGATTTCAGCTATTCAGGGGAAAGAGGAACTGAAGAAAGTTGAAATGTTAGATCCTTAACATGGCGATTTGGAATGTAAAAGGTAAAGAATAAAGAAGTATAATTTGAGGGTAACTGAGATTTCTAATTTAGGTGAATGATTGAATGACAGTCTATAAATGAAAACGAAAACAGAAATACTGGGACCAAGATAATTAATTGTATTTTGGATATATTGAGTACAAGATGTCTGAAAGACTTCTGAAACAGGCTGTTTGATTCCATTTTATTGACTGTGTTACTATGAGTCAAACTCTGTGCTAGGAACTGTGCTGTACACTTTAAAATATACCCTTGCAGTGTATCGGTAGATCAAAATGGTATTTGAATATACAGGAATTAATGAGAAGCTGGAAAAGGCTGTTGAATGAAAATAGCATAAGAAACCAAGAACTGTTAGGGTTGACTACGAGGTGAATAACTTGGATATTGTCTGTCCAAAAAGACACTAAGAAAAAAATTGAGGAAACAGGAAAATACAAGCTTCTTCTAGTGTATATTATTGTTTTTAATTCCTCACTGTAATAATAAATCTGAATAAAAATGAAATACCTAATTTAGAATACTGTGCTTTTCTATCCTGTTTGTACTTGTGATTTTTAAGGTAGTGGAACACTATTGTTAAAATAACTAATATTAGTTTATTAAAAGCAGATGCTGGCCAGGTGTAATCCCATATGCCTATAATCCCCACACTTGGGGAAACTAAGAAAGGAGGATAAAAATATAGAGGCTAACCTGGGCTACATACCAAGACACTGTCTCAAAAAAGACAGCTACAAATTATATTTAAACAATTGAATGCATAGATTTGAGAGTCATTGTCCTTGCTAGCATAATAGTAAGTGGCAGCTTTTTTACAAACATACCTGATGTGTCCTCGGATTGGATATCTAAAGCATATCACATGGGATATGATTTGAATAGACTTTGATCTCCCATCGGAGTTTACTAATGAAATTTAGCAAATAGTAAAAATTGTATGTCGTTCTTGGTGGTTTTTAAATAGAAATTAATATAGTAGATAAGTCAAAAATCTGTTAACTTTACATATTTATTGGATTAGTGAATTTAATTTTTGACTAATGGTTGAGAATAAATAGCACAGATCATGAAAGACTAGCATAGGCCTAGAGACTTTGCCAGAAAGTATGAGTAGACAGCTCATAAGGTCACATACCTAATAATTGGTAAGGCCAGTCATCCAATATGTGCAGTCTCGAAAATCAGTATGTTAATTAATATATTGGGATGCTAATAAACTTTCCTTCAAACGTATTTTTTTCTTAATTGTAAAGGAACAAAACTAATAAGAGAGAATTGTAAATAGCTACTACTAGATTAACACAATAGTTTTCCCAGAAAATCACTATTCTTCAGTAAGTGTAATAAACTTGAGTTAATCAGCATGTAAATATTAATATATTGTAATAATTATGTAATTTTTAAGTTTCTCTTATTTTTAGGAAAAGTGGTCAGTACATTCAGTGTTAGAAGGAGTGTTTGTTGGCTCTTTGCTTGTTTTCAGATAATGCTAGAAAATATTCTCAGAGAAAACTTAAAACCTATTTACTTTTGTGGAAGATTTTGTATTGTTCAAAGCCATTAAAGGTTTGCCTGTCTACTATAAGATCATTAAAAGTCTATTGAGAGTCTACAATTTTCCCCAACTTTATGTTGAGAAAATTATAAACTACAAAAAATTGAAAAGAAATAAAATAAGCCTTCAAAGTCCCAACATTACTTACCTCTTCTTCTTTCTGAAAACCTCATCATATATGTAATAAAAATATGTAACCACACTAACATCTTCCCTAAAATATTTAATGATTCTATAACAGCATCTGATAAACAGGACTCATAGCTCCCTTTGTCACAAATTTTTGTGTACTTATTTTTAAACAACTTTTGTGTATTTTATCCAGTACCCATTTCAGGCTTAAATTTACATTGATGGTTACATTATTTTAGTCTCATTTAATTTCAGTGCATCTAAAATGTGTTTTTCATTATACTTAGAGTCTCATCAGGCTAATTGTCTTATAAAATGTCCAGTGTTTTGAATTATTTCATTATGGTAAAATTCAAGCTGAAGTTTTTACCAGTAATCTCATGATTGGTATATACTTTTTCACATCTTATCACTTGGTATATAATGTCAAGTTTGTCCAACTATTGGTATTAATAAGTTTAGTCCAATGAAGATGAAAACCAGATCTCTCAGCCATAAAGTAAAATTTTCCCTTTGCAATTGCTGAGTACTATAATCTAGAGAACAAGACCTTGAAATTCTGTGAATACCCTGTTCCCTAATAGCCTACTGGGTGGTTGAAGAAGACAGTACCTCCGATTCTTCAGTCAAGTAGAACGATTGCTGTTTGTCCTTTCCTGTCTCCTTCTCTTTGAGTACTGTGGACTTTTTCTTTCAATTTGTTTTATTTTTTTGCTATCATTTTCTTTCATTGCTCTAATTGTCCCCCTAATTTGGCAAAGGGGACCCTTTTATGTCTATTTTTGTCCTTTGATATGAAACATTTTTTTTAATTTTAAAGAGAAAAAAACACACAGAAAAGAAAAGCAAAAAGCAAAAGAGACAAACAGCAACAACAAAAAACTCAAAACAATAACAATATAGGCTTTCAAAACAAGATGGTAGGAATTTAACAATGGTTGTTATATTGCATATTTTATCTTCAAAAGGATTGCTTAGATTACCAGATATAGACATGCAAAATTGATCTAATCATGTATCTTTTTCCTTTTCCCTTCCTTCTTTTTTTTCACCTATCCCAGTTAATTTTCCACATTGAGCAGTTTCTTGCTCTTTCACATTATTTATTGTAGATTTTGGATCTTATTTAGTCTTTCAGTTTCTTACACCAGGGAGACAATATGGTATTTGCACATTTGAGTTTTCTGTTTCACTTATGAGCGTGGTCTCAAGTCTCATCCATTTACCTATAAAAGCCTCAATTTGGGCCATTCGAGGACTTCAGGGGGAGAGAGCAAGGGCTCACCAAGATGCAAGCCCCTTCTGCGATCCACTGCCATGCGTGGGCTGCCGCCGGCAGGGACAACCAGACCCCAGCCCCTTCTGGCACACAGGCTGGCAAACAAGAAGAACCAATCCCCCCACCCCCATAAGCAACTGACTGATCTGGAGAAACACAGGCTGTGATGATAGCTATGAAGGTGAAATGCAATTTGATGCTTGTGGTGTTTTGGTGTTTCACTGACGTTGC
>RJWT010015208.1:0-20584 GCA_004365215.1 Cuniculus paca
AAAGCAGAGCTGCTGTCTCAGTCAGCTCTGGCTGCCATGACAAAGTGCCTTGGAGTGGGAACTTTAGACAACAGACATTGGTTTTGCACATTTCCCAAGGCTGCATGGAAGCTCAAGATGAAGGTGCTAGCTGATTTGATTCTGGTGAAGTTCCTCTTTCTAGCTTGCAGGTGGTTAGCTTATTGCTGTGTGTGTGTGTGGAGAGAGAGAGAGAGAGAGAGACAGAGAGAGAGAAAGAGATTGTAGTATTCCCCTTCCTCTTCTTAAAAGGCCACTAATTCTATCACAGGGGCCCCACTCTCATGATATCCTCTAACTCTAATCAAAGACTTTCTTATATTTCAGCTTCCTATTACTGAGATCATCAACCTATAAAGGGACAAGGTCTGTTTTGGTTTCTGGTCTTGGAGTTTCAGTCCATGATCAATTGGCCCTGTTGCCTGTGGGGAGGCAGCAATCATGATGGAGAGTGAGTAATAGAACACAGCTTCTCACTTCATGGCCATGACACAAAAGAGAGAGAAAGAGCAGAAAGTCCCACAGTCCCCTCCCAGGGCACACTTCAAATGACAAAGCTTCTCACTAGGCTCCACCTCCTAAAGATTCTCCCACCTTCCAGTAGTGCCAAAGATGCGTACCAAGTCACTGAGGAACATTCCAGATCCAAACTATAGCAGTCTGCATCTTTAAATACATCCCATTAGGGGTTTGGGCTTCAAACTATGAATTCTGGGGGGAGAAAAACTTCACTTTGTAGCAGACCAACGGGGTGGAGATCAGCTCTGCTTTCTTCTCAGGGAGTGCAAGTGGGAGTAAGGGAGGGAGTATGCAAAGAGAGAAGTCTCATAGGGAAGGGGCCAAGGAGTGGCCTCTGCTGCCAGGGAGGGAAATGAGTGTGGGAGCCCCTGCACCCCTCCTGTTTTCCAGCCACTCCTCAAATGATAGCCTGGGGTTCACCAGTGCTCCACCATGTGGCCGGCAAGAAATTGCCTTAGCATCTTTGGTGAGTAAGTGGTTGTACAAACACAAAGGCGGGACATCCAATGATTGCAAGATAACTTGCTTCTGTTTGCTTCTCAGACCTGGGCTGTTTGCCCCGAGCATCACCATTGATTGACTTGAACTTTTCTCTTGCAAAGCCCAACATGGTTGTGGTTGGGGTCTCCCAGGGTCCCCACCCATGGAAACACCTCATCTCCTTGAACTCTGTGTGGTTGGGACCACAATTTTTGTTCTAATAGTGAGAAAACTGCAGCTGGGAGAGTGAATATTTATCCAAATCTCCTAACTTTCAGTGGTGAAGCAAGAATTTGAAGCCATGTCTGTCTGTTCCAAAGATGGAGGCCTTTCTGATATATTGAGGTGCCTCTGTGTGGGGACCCAGCCTTTGACTGGTCACCCTGATCCAGCGTTGCCTCAAACAGCAAATGCAGGGCAACAGAAAAGGTGGTTAAATGCATATGGAGCTAGGGTGCCATGCTATGCCTACAGCTCAAGTGACAGGTCAGTGTGACATCTCAGAAAACAAAGACAACTGATTGCTTTCCTCATCTGGATGTATGCTTTTAAAGATGTCTGGAGTACACCTGAGTCAGAAGCACCAGGGCAAAAGTGTAACACATTGATGTGTTGCTAATGTGGGACACATTCTCCTGGGGACACTACATATTTGCTAGAAGTCTGGGTGTATAAATTACAGTGTATTCACTCTAGGTGATGTTATATGCTATTGAAAACAATTAATTAGAGCTGCATCAGAGTGCTCCCTAGAGTACTGTTGAATAAGAAAAGTAAGAGGCAATAAACTGAATATCACATAATTTGATGAAACAAACAATGACCAGAGTCCAGTTGTACATGTATAATTTCACTTAATATTATGGTCTCAAAGTGCATATATTTACTTATAAATGCCTTAAGCTTACCTTTCTTTATAGCAGACTAGTACTCTATTGTGTATAAATTACACATTTTCTTTATCCATTCATCTGTTGATGGGCACAGGCCATTTCCAAGGTCTAGCTATTATAAATTGTGGTATTATAAACATAGGTATGGCTAACTCACTCTAATATTACTTTAACTCCTTTGAGAAGACACCTAGAGGAAAATTGCTGGGTCAAATGAAATTTCTGTTTTTAGTTTTTTGAGGAGCCTCCATACTGGTTGTACTATTTTACATTCCCATTAACAATGCAGGAGGGTTCCTTTTTCAACACAGCCTCGCCAGCATTTGTTATTATTTGATTTCTTGATGGTTGTCATTCTTTCAGGAGTAAGATGGTATCTCAGTGTTGTTTTAGCTTGCATTTCTCTTATGGCCAGTGTTGCTGAACATTTTTGCATGTATTTATTAGTGATTTGCACTTGAATTGTCCACCCTTTTTTGTTGCCCATCTTCTGATTGGGCTTTTTTTTTTTTTTGAGTTCTTTATATATTCCAGATGTTTGTCTTCTGTTCTAGGGATAACTGGAAAAAAAATTTCCCATTCTCTCTGTTAGTTGTTTCCTTTGCTGTGTAGCTTTTTAATTTGATATGATACCATTTGTTGACTCTTGGTATTATTTCTTATGCCATCAGAGTTCTGTTCAGAAAGTCCTTGCACATGCCTATATCTTTGAGTGTTTTACCTATTTTATCTTCAAGCAGATTAAGTGTTTCTGTTTTAGCATTTAAATCTTTGTTTGATTTTAATTTTAGTTTATTACGTGGCGACATATCTGGTGTAGATCCTGTCTTCTGCATGTGAGTATTCAATTTTCCCAATACCATTTATTAAAGAGTCCATCTTTTGTACCATGTATGTTTTTGACCCTTTTGTCAAAGATGTCTTGGATTGTTTCTGCTTCCTTTATTCTGTTCCGTTGATCCACATGCCGGTTTTTGTGCCAGTATCATGCTGGTTTTTTTTTAAATCACTGTAGTTTTGTAATATAACTTGAAATCTGAGGTTGTGATGCTTCCTGCTCTGCTTTTGTTAACCAACATTACTTTTGCTATTCTGGGTCTCTTCTGGTTCCAGATGAATTTTAAGATTGTTTTCTCCAGATCTGTCAGGAATCCTGTTGGTATTTTGATTGAGATTGTATTAAATCTATCATTGAGTTTTGGAAGCAGAGCCATGTTGATTATATTGGTTCTCACTATCTATGAACATGGGATATTTTCCATTCTCTGATGTCCTCTTGGTTCTCCTGTTTCAGAGTGATGTAAATTTTGTTGTAGAGGTCTTTCATTTCCTCAGTTAGTTTAATTCTGGAGTATTTCATTTTTCTCAATGCTATTGTAAATAGAATGATTTTCCTAATTTCTTTCTCAGTGAGTTAATTATTAGTGTATAAGAATGCTGTTGAGTTTTGTGGGTTGACTTTTTTTTTTTAATGCTGCTGAACTTGGTTAATTCTAGGAGTCTTCCGGTAAAATTTTTGGGGTCTTATAAGTAGAGAATCACAGAAATGGCTGTCTTTATGATCATATGATTATGAAGAAAAATACAGAAGTTCCCCTAGTTAGTTATTAACATGCATTCTCAATAGTTCTGAGTGGTGAACAGAGGAAAGGTGGCAAGGAAAGTCAAAGTAACAAGCACAAAAAAATAAATAAATAAAAGCATACATATACACACAAATCATGCATATGACCACATTCATGCATTTGTGTAAAGGTATAGACATGCATATAAATAAAGCTAGGAAAAGTTATAAAAGTTCCTTGATCCAAAAGAGGGCAAAAGAACAGGCTCTAGCACACTCTGAGGTACTGTGTGGAGCCCAGGGACCCCATAAGAAAGTCATCTTAGCCTCCCCAAAACCCAACAACAGCAAAAGTGCATTTATACCTGGCCTCCATTCACTCCTTTCTGTGGTACTGGCGACCAAACCGAGGGCCTCATGTATGTTAGGCAAGTTCTCTACCACTGAGCTACAACTTTAATTCACTTATTCCACTGTGATTTGAGGGTCTCCCTGGTTGTTGCCTTGGAGACCCCACTTGGCTCAAGGATAAGCTGAAAAGTTGATGGGGACTTCTGCTAATGTTAGGACAACGGTGACATTTATCATCCCCAAAGGGAACTCTTGAGAGCAATCAGGGGAGCTTTCAGCTCCATCAGGACAGCAGGTGCAAACCAGGTGTGGAAAACCTGAATGTAGGGTCGTCCTCTCTAGGGCTTCTATGTAGTTCATATCGGTGTGCAGATATGAGTGATAACATATCCAGAGCTCCTGATTATTGTAACTAAAATTGCTCTTAATGATCATCCCGCCCTTTTCACTCAAGATTGTGGGATGGCTCCCGAGGTCCCTGCTTAGCTGCACCTGCCAATGCCCCAGGTTGAGTAGGTCTGGGATTTCTACCTGTGGTCTCTGAAAGTCAGTGTGGCCCTCAAAAGACTAAACTGATCATTGGAATATGTTGCTGGGCACTTTGTACCTAGCATTGGCAGCTTGGAGTACAAAATGAGTGTGTGCTGATCAATATACACTTATAGATGGATTAGTCCCCAACATGGCTGTCTCAGGGATGTTTCATTCCCTTCTCAGTATCCTTCCCAAGCATCCCAGGAGCCCTTATTTAATTCAATGGATGCACACAGAAATGGTGACTGGACCAGGGGATGGAGGAAGTGAGGGAGAGATTAGATTTTTCCCAAGCTATATACTAATCTGAAATGCCATCATTTAAGGTCACAGGCAGTATTTTCCGTGAATACAAGGAGGAACACTATTTGAAATGGCATAAAGAATAAGACTGACACAAAGGAAGCTGAGTGCACAGCCAGGGATGTGACAAAGACATGGATGATGCTTTTAGCTCCTAGATCTAGAGGTCACAGTATGACCTTGCTGGCAGGGAACTGTGAGCCAAGGACTCTGGACATTTGCTGAAGCTAACAAAGGTGAGGAATGAAGTTTTTCCTAGGAATTTCCTGTGAATGTTTTCTGACAAATTTCCACTGAGCTACATCCCTATTCCTTTTACAGTATTTTCTTTAGGACAGGATCTCTCTAAATCACTAAGTTGCCCAGGCTGGGCTCAAACTGGTGACCCTCTGCCTCAGCCTCCCAGAGTGCTGGGATTACAGGTGAGCACCACCACTCTTGAGCCAACATCTTGATTTTAGCTGCATAAACCCATGTTTGGACTTCTGACCTTGATAGCAGTAAGGCAACAAATATGTGTGTGTGTGTGTTTTATTTATTTATTTATTTTTTGCAGCACCAGGGATTGAACTCACGACCTTGCGCTTGCCGGGCAGGCGCTTAGACCGCTGAGCTAGATCCCCAGCCCTGTTTTTGAGACAGGGTCTCACTATGCTGTTCAGGCTGGCCTTGAGCTCACTTTGTAGCCCAGGCTGGTCTCGAACTCACAATGATCCGCCTGTCTCAGCCTCCCGAGTGCTGGGATTAAAGGCGTGAGCCACCACGCCCGTGTGTGTGTGTTTTAAACCATTGAGTTTGTGGTAATTTTTTGCAGCAGTCTTGGAAAACGAATATGCCAGCTACCTGGTTGCTTGAACCAAACTTGCTTGAGTTAGGCTTAACATTCTATCATTTGTAACCTCATGAATCCGGAGAAGTACCCCAACCCCAAGAGGGCAGACATTTTTTTTCACAGCAGCCTCACTCACTATGAAACTCTTCAACTCCCTTTCATGTCTGATACCTCTGAAGATCTAAGACTGGGAGCTGAAAGGCCCATTGAGTGTGATTTGTTCAACTTTCTCTTTCTGCAAAAGAAGAGTCCCCATCAGGGCCAGCTAGATCACATGATTTGCCTTGGCAGTAGACAAGTACTTATCCTGAGTCCAGGCTGTAGAGGGCCAGGGGACCTGTGAAATCTCAGAAATGAGTATAGGACAGCTTGAGGATGTGTCTGAGTATCTGTCTCCCTGCAGCTCCATACATGGTCCAGAGCCTGTGTCTTCCTCAGGCTGCTTTTGCAGCCAAGAATCCTGGAGACTCAGTGTCCCTTGACCTCAGCTCAGTCTGTGGCTCCATATCCAGTTGCCCCATCTCTTCACACTAGGACCCCCACCTTCCCCACATAACCCATTTCTGTGTGGAGGTGCTGGAGCTGCCATTGAGATCTGCCTCCTGGGATGGTAGCATGCAGACACCATCTCTTCTTCCAGATCTGATTGTTTTGACAGCTTTGCCAAATTACAAAGCAAAGTCCCCATTTGGTAATGAGAAAAGCAATATTATGGCAGGGATGCCTCATTCCTTCGAAAATCAGCGGTAAGTGAATTTGCATCCACTTAGTAGTAAATATGTCTGGCTGGTCCCCTCTCCAGTGCGATTTAGATGCATTTGGGTCTGCTTTATTATTTTACGATGGAGAGAAAGGGAAGAGGGACGGGAGAAGAAGGGAGGGAGAAGGAGACTGAGAGAGATTTCTTGGGGTGGGAAAACTGAGGACAGGAAAGTTTCATGATTTTTGGCAGTGTTTCTTAGCTGGTGACTGCGCTGAACCAGTCAAACTGGGGTGGACAAATCTTCGTCGGGAAAAGAAACAGCCCCCTTTCCGCTCAGTGAGTTATGATTTAGAAGAATCTGAAGAGCCCTTGTCATGACATGCTCTCTAAAACCCTCTTTAAAATTCAGCTGGAAAGGCCTAGGGAAAGATATAGAGGCCTTCGCAGAGAGCTGCCGGAGGGAGCGTTCCATGCAAATTTGTTTAAAGTCCCTAGTCAGTAACTGCTGGGAAGGAAACCGCTTTCTCCTTTTTAAGACTAAAGTGGACGCTATCTCTTTCTGATTGGATGGAAGCCAGTCGCTGAGTATTTTACATTCTCAGCACAGGAATGCCCTGGGTGACCCTCTTCTCTTTTTCCCTCCTGTGCTTGGATGAAAGAAAAGTCTAGCTGGGGAGATGGAGGAGAAAGATGGAAGTATGAAAGAGGGCTGGGGGCACATGACTTCAGAAATGAGACCAACTGAATTGGAAATGGAGAACCAGCAAGAACCAAGACAAGACTTTTTTGTTCCTTAAGTGGTGCTGAGGGTCAAACACAGGCCATCAACCATGCTGGGCAAATGTTCTATTGCTAATGCACACCCAACCCATGACTGGACTTTTTAACATGGCCTTCAAGGCCTCCCAAACTTGAGCTATTACCCTGAGTAAAGCGCTTCTAAATCACAGATACAGAAAGCCAGGTAAACAAGCTCCAGGGCAATGGAGTTGACTCAGAAAACACGGAGCAACCAGTGTTGTGGCACACACCTTTAATCCCATTGCTCTGGGAGGCCAAGGCAGGATGATCACAAGTTTATACCCAGCCTGGAGAACTTGGTGACTTATTGAGATGTTGTCTCAAAATAAAAAAGGGTCATGGATGTATTAGTGCAAAAGCCCTAGGTCCAGTCCCCAAGATTGCAAGAAAAAACATAAATAAACACAAAGTCACAGAGCACCTCAAGAAGGTCTTTTGAGTCCATCCCTGCTTCTCCATCTGTGGAAGTTAACAGCATCCTCCTTGCATTTTCCTGGCAGCCTCAGCTACACTCTTTTTACCCAGCACTCCAACAGTCTTACATGTTCCAGGGAAATACTTTCTGATGAAAGTAGCTGACTTTCATTTGTCATTCACTCTGTGACATGGAGAAGTAAATGCCTTGTCCAATAAGGATGAGGTGAGGAGGCAGCAGGTAATGTGTGTGCTTAAATTGATATCCTAAATGCTTTGCCTGCCTCACCCTATTCCCGACCCATCAGCCCAAGGTCTTTCAAGGTCACACAACTAGACTGGGGGCGGAACCAGGAATCTGACCTATCACCATTCCACCATACTGCCAATCACCATAGGTAATCATATACTTACCAGTGTGTGTGCGCCTGGCACCTTGTGACTTTAGTTGATGTTCATCCTGTCTGGATGAGGCAAGAATTACTATGACCTGCATTTTATAGATGAGGAAAACAAGGCACAGAGTAGTTGAGTAACTCACCCACCCAGAATCACACAACAAGTACATAGAAGAAAAGGTCTTTGACCCTATGCCTATTTGACTCTAAGCTTGTCATCTTAGCCATAAAGAATCTGGTTTTCCAAACAGCCAGCAGAGTGGGGATAGGGGTGGGGTCTTCAGTTTCACAGCTTGACATTTGCTAAGCCCTCCTGTGCCCTGTGCATTCTCATGTTCACTAGGAATTCCTGGTTCATGCCCAAGCAGAATTCAGAGTCTGGTGGAAAGATAGGCATGCAAGTGGGTAATCAAGAAGCAGTGAGAAGCAACAGAGGGAAGGTGGCCTCTGGGACTTGGGGGTAGCAGGACAGTGGCGCTGGACTAGATTCTCAGCTTTGAGGTTGCAGCTATCTCGCCTGGAATTAGCCCTTGGGGCTTTTTCATTCCTAGGTGGCACGATTGCTGGCATGAATGGAGGTGGCTGCCTTGCTCAGTTCCTCACGGCTTCAGGGCTGAGGGGAGGTAGGAATAGGCGCATAGCAGAGCCCCTACAGCCACACACCAAATGACAGTGGCTAGGGCGAAGGATTCTCAGCAGTAGCCAGCTGTGAGCACCCCCATGGCGCTCACCTGGTGGCTGTTCCAGGCTTGTTTACGGTTGCTTTCATTGAATCTGACTAGTCTAGAAATAATTGCACTAATATTATTGACATTAATAGTACAGCGGGATGTATTTATGTTGTGCTTCTTCCTCAACTAAACTTCAGTCTTGTCGTCACTCTTGTGCCTCCTGGAGTGGCAGGTGCAGGTGGAGCTCCTGCTGAGGGGGAGAAGCCTGGCCCAGGCAACACACCTGTCTGTGTGTTTGGCACCAGAGGCTCTGAGCCCAGATCAGAGACCCAGCGGCTGCAGGTGGGAGATGGGAGCCCCGGTGGGGTTGGGACAGTGGGCTTCCCTAGAGAGATCCCAGGACTGACGAAGTGGGGAATGATGGTCCCCAGCCCCCGCGCCCTCCTTCTCTCTTCACTTGCTGCTCCAGGAAGTCACCTCTCCCCATCCCCTAGAGCACCTGCGACCACTCTGCCCTGAGAGGAGACATCACTGACAAGAGTGCCATGGTGGGCATTCGCCCCTCAGCACTTACCCCTCTGTTCTGCTCCTTCTAGCTCCTGATCTGTAGCTGGGAGCCTTAGCTTGAAGGAGGGAGCTTGCCTCAGGGGCTCTCCTTTTGGTGCCCAATATCGCATGACTTGCAAATGCAGGTGTGCATTGTGTGTTTTACTTCAGAGGTACATGAGAACCTTGATTCTCAAAATTTAGACTTATAATTCACTGGATTTATTTTACTATCCACTTGGGATCTAACTACAAAAAGGCTTCCTGCTACTTTTTTTTATTCTAAAGAGTGCATAAAATGTATACACTCAGTTTAAAGAATAATAATAAACTAAACCACCCATATATTCACACTGAGCTTACGAAATAGAGCGTTACCAGTCCCCAAGAAGTTCCCCGTGGATTTGTTCCCCATCGCGTCTCCCCCTCTCGCTACCAGAGCTAACTGCTAGCCTGAGTTTCACACTAATCATTTCCTTCTCTTTTCCATGAAGTTTTACCAGGCATGCAGGTATTCCTAAATAATACATTATTTAGCTCTGCCTGAGTTTTGAACTTTATAGTATAATGGAATCATACTGTGTATTTTCATCTGTTTTTCGCTTCCTTTGCTTAACAATACATTTGTTGGATTCATCCATTTTTAATGTGAGTAGTTGTGGTTCATTCATTTTTACTTCTAAATAGTATTCAGGTATATGAATATACTGCAATTTATTTGCCCAGTCTACTGTTGATAGAAATTTGGGATTTGGGCTATTATGAATATTGCTTTAAATATTGATTTATATAACTCCTGTTCGCTACCCTAAGTACAGAGCTCAGAGTAGTAGCTTTGACATCAAATGAGACTTTCAGGGTCCTCTTCCAGGGCTACTGAATTTGCACTTTAAGTATATGCACATAAAAGTCTGAGAAGCGCCACTCTGTACACCTAGTTTTATAACTGGGAGTTGAATATCTTACAGTCAATAGGGTACATTTTTTTCCAAAATGGTTCTACTAATGGTCCCCTGCACCCCAGCAGAGGAGGTAAATTCCTGTTGGTCCACACTTACACCATCTCTTGCTACTAAAAATGTCCCTATCTGGTGGGGGTGAAATGGAGTTTTTTTTTTTCTGTTCTCCTGATTAGCAACATCTCCCAGCTGATGCCAGCACTATTGTCTTGGGTGTCACACATACAGTCACCATTGGAAGCCATAACTTTTCAGGTGTTCATGGGCTGTCATACTTTTTCTTCAGAAAAGCTCTGTTTATGTTTTTGGTCATTTTCCTGTTGGGTCAATTGTTTTTTCTGATTGATCATAGGAGATATTTTGTTGAGGGAACTTCACATTTTTGCCATGCAATGTGTTCAGTCTACCATTTCCCTTCCCTAGAGTCAGTGTCCCAGCCTTGCTTGCTGCCAGGTTGGGGTCAAGGTGACTGAGCTTCAGTTGAGGAACTGTTAAGGATTTGGAGATTAGTTGCTGCAAAATGATCTATTCGATCCCGACTAATGTGATTTTTGCACAAGATTAGGCAGAATTTTTAGGTGTGTGCTGGTATTATTCTACCCTTGTTTTGGAATTAAGATTATGGTAATCATTGACAGATGTGCTCATTTGCTGGGACTGTGCTAACAGATGAGATGGCTGAAACAACAGAAGTGTATTTTCTCACGAGTCCAAGATCAAGAGTTGGTTCCTTCTGACTCCTTCCTCTTTGCCTTGGGGACAGCCACCCTCCCTCTGTGTCTTCAGATGGTCCCTGATCTGTGCATGCACATGTGTGGCTCCTGATTTCCCCTCTCATGAGGACAACGGTCATATTAAATCAGGGCCCACCCTATGACCTGGTTTTATCTTAACTGTCTTTGTAACTTCTGTTTTTAAATTCAGTCACATTCAGGGACACTGGGGTTAAGACTTCAGCCGACGAATGTAGTGGGGACACAAGTCAGTCCAAAAACTAGTGTAAGTCACTTCTATATCTGGGCGTTAAAATCAGCCCACAAGATTATTTTAGCCTTTCTTGCCCTTTCATGTCAATTCTGGAAGCCATGTATTCTCAGTGCAGCTATGGAAGGAAGCAGCCTGGATCCCAGTGTTCCCGCATGGAGCCGAGGGGCCAACCCTGCCACACACTGTAATGTGGAAGACAGCCATACCTTGTCTGTACAAGACTGCTGAGATTTGGAAATTAGTTGCCGCAAAATGATCTATTCTATCCTGACTAATGTGATTTTTGCATGAGATTAGGCAGACTTTTTAGGTGTATGGCGGCATTATCCTACTCTGATTTTGGAACTAAGATTAGGGTAGTCATTGAAGGGGGTCTGGTTAGGTTTCTTTTTTCTATTATCTAGAAGTGTAGTTCCTAAAACATACAGCAGAAATTGCTGATAAATCACTTGGACCTAGAATTTTCTTCCTGGAAGATTTCAGACTAGTAATTCAACTTCTTTAAAGGTCATTAGACTGTCCGGGTTTTTTCCTACCTCCTTGATAAGTCGTATTTTTCTAGAATTTATCCATTTTGTCTAAGTTTTATGATTTATCCCAAAGTTTTCCATAACCTCTTTCCATCTGTTTAGTCATAGAAGCTTTTGCAGTTTTATCCAGTTTTAGTTCTGAATATTGTTTATCAATCTTCCCTCCACCATTTCTTTATTTTCTCCTGATTAATCTTGCAAGGAATAATATTTTTAAAAAGTCTTTTTCAAAGAATTGACTTTAGGCTTGGAGATTTATTTCTATTGTACTTTATTTATGATTTAGCTTTGCTCATAAGGTTAATATTTCCTTTTTCCTGTTTTCATTAGGTTTATTGTACTGTTCTTTCAACTTTTTCAATTGGATGCAGGCCATTAATTTTGAGTCTTTCTTTAACTATAGTATAAGCAATTAAAAATATAAATTTTCTTCTGAATGCTGTACTAGTTACACCCCCACAATTGTTATATGGAATAATTTTGTTATGACTTAGTTATTCATATTTCTATTTTCTAATTTTCATAATAATTCCCTCTTTAAACCATTAATGCTTAGTTAGGTCTTTTAAAATGTCCAGATTTATGCATTTTTAATAGATATGTTTTTATTATTAAATTTCTTATTCAAATGCATCAGACTCAGAATTTGTTGAGGCCAATTTTGTGGACTAACGCTTAGTCAATTTTTAAAACTACTTGGTTTATGTTTTCAAATAAGTATGTGTCCTCCTATTGTTGGTAGCAATTTTCTATATATGACCATGAGATCTTTCTTGCTCGTACTGTTCAAATTGTCTATATTTCTGGTAAATTTTTGTCTGCATGTGCAATAACCAAAGCAGATCTCTTACTGTGATTGAAAATTTTTCTATTTCTCTTTGTACCTTTGTCAATTTTTATTTTATATATTTTGAGCTTTGCTTTTGGTGCATAAAAGTTTAGAGTTCTTGTATTTTCTTAATGAATTAAACATTTTACCCTTGTGTAGCAAGCCTATTTTTCGTAATGCTTTCTGTCTAAAAGTTAACTTTATCAGATATGTATGTAATTTCACTGGCATTGTTTTGTGTACTATTTTTATTTAGCATTTCCCACTTTTTTAGCTTTAACATTTGTTTTTGACTTTCAATTCTTAATTTTTCTGTCTCCTCTAAACCCGCTTACTTACACCTTATTTTAAAAGTCTGATATTCTTGGTCTTTTGACTCCTAAGTCGAATTCATTCAGTTATAATGACCAATGGCCTGTTGAGTTAATTTCCATGACCTTTTGCAGACTTTTTGTCAGAACATTTTTCATCTATTTTTCTTTCTTTTAGGATATTTAAAAAAATTTATTATTATTTCATTTACCCTATCTACTTGGGGATTATGTACTCTATCCCTATTTCATTTCAAAGTTAATCTAGTTGTTTTAGGAGCCTACTTGACTTGATAAGCTGTAAAGTTAATAAATGTGTTTGCATTCCTCTTGGGTCGTATAATAAAGTATTAATTCTGATTCCTTCCCAAATTATTTGCTACAATTTTTTTTTGCAGTATTGAAGATTAAACCCAAGATCTTTGCCCTGAACTACCTCCTCAGTTGTTTAAAAAAATCTTTTTAAAATTTACTTTGAGACAAAGTCTCACTAAATGGTAAATTGCCCAGGCTGGGCCAGAACTTGCACGACTCCTGCCTCAGCCTTCCAGAGTGCCAAGATTATAGGTGTGCACCATCATGCTTGGTTTGTAATTTAAAAAAAATATATAGTGCTATAATCATGCTCCTACCCATGTGTTTCAGGATCCTTGTCTTCCACACTCCTAATGCATGAGATGTGGCAAGCACGAGGCCCTGTCATTATGCTTCCCTAGACAGCGGTGGTGGATGCTGGTGTGTGATTCCTCAGTGACAGTGGGAGCTTCTTATAGCATCACCAGACCTCACTGTCCACTCTGCCTCTCACTGAGACTTCATCTATTGCTTCTTTTAGTTCTGTGCATGTGTTTTCTTGTAATACATTTGGTTTTGATGTTAGTGTGGCATTGATCTCGTTTAATGACTTTGGGAAGTGTTCATTTCTCTTCTATTCTCTTAAAGTATTCATGTAGAATTAGGATATTCTTTCTATAAATGTTTGAAGAACTTGTCGCTATTATTTCTCTCCTTTTCCTCTCCTTTCTTTGGGCTCATATTGCTCTTTATTTTATAGTTTCTTAAAGTCATAACTTTGTTAATTCATGTGAGATATTTCTTATTTTCTAATATAGGTATATACTGCTGTAAATTTTCCTTAAAGCATTGTGGGAGCTGCATCTTCAAAGTTTTAATATACATGTTCTTATTCTTTATTCAGTACAGAAATATTTTCTAATCTCCTTGTTATTTCCTCTTTGACTCATTACAAATGTATTGTTTAATTTCAAATATTTGTTAATTAGCCAGATATTTTTCTGTGATTCATTTCTACTTCAACTCAGCTGTATTTAGAGAATATATTTTGTGTAATTTAAGACTTTCTAAATGTGCTCTTTGGCTCAGAATGCAGTCTCTTCTCTTAGATGTTCCACATACACTTGAATATGTACCACTAAATATGTTGTGGGTTGGAGTAGTTCATAAATGTCAGTTAGAATAAGTTGGTTGATATTGTTTACATCTTCTGTGTTCTTACTGATTTTTCTCACTTAATCTAGTACTAAGATGGAGGTATTTGAGTTCCATCTATATTTGCACATTTATTTACTTCTTTTCAGCTCTAACGACTATTGCTCTATGTATTTGGAAGTTCTGCCTTTAGGTACATACATCCTTAAAATGATTATGTCATCTTCATGAATTTATTTTTAATCATCAAACAGCACCTTCTTTATCTTTGGTAATCTTTCCTGCTCTGAAGTCAGTTTTTACTACTTTTAATAGAGTCACTGTAGCTTTCTTTAATGTTCACATGGCTTGCATGAGGGCTTCGTTTTCCATCAGTTTACTTGTAAATTGTCATGTGTTAATATTTAAAGCATATTTAATATATTCTGTTAATAGCGTATAGTTGAGTCTTTTTAAAAAATTTATTCCATCTGACAATCACTGGCTTTTAGTTGGTTTGTTTTAATTATTTACATTTAATATTATGATAGATGTGGTTTGATTTAAAACTCCTATATTGCTAAATATTTTGTATTTGTCCTATATTTTCTTTCTCTCATTCATGATTAATTAATTAATTTTGTCTACACTATTGGCTTATTAGTTATTCTTCTAAAGAAGTCTTAATGGTTACCCAGACTTTTTAATATACATCTTTAATATCTGATAGTTTACCCTCAAATAATATTATGGTAATTCATGTGTATTATATTTTCTATTTTTCACTCTTGTACTTTGTATTGTTAATGACTTGCACTCTACTTTTATGTATATATTATAAACCACAAAATATCACTAATTATTTTCCTTAAGCGGAATTATTTTTAGAGAGTCTAAAAATGAGAAAATAATTTTTTTTATATTTATTTTCATTTTAACCACTCTGTGAACTTTTACTTAGTATGTAGATTTAAACTTCTTTTTTGGTGTCATGTTCCCCCATCGGAAGAACTTCTTGCAAAAATAATGTTGCATTCTTGAAGTGTTGCTAATTAATTACCTGCAAATTTTATTTGTCTGAGAAAGTATTTACTTCTTCTCCATTTTCAAATATTATTTTCACTTGGATTCACAGGAATAGTGTTATGTGAGGCCATTCAATATGATCCTTTAACTCTTATTTGTGGTGTGATGAAACAATACGGTAAATATTTTTTTATTTTTTAATATTTATTTATTTATTTATTTGCAGCACTGGTGATCGAACTCATGACCTCGCACTTGCCAGGCAGGCGCTTAGGCCACTGAACTAGTTCCCCGACCCTTAATATTTTTTAAAATTAAAAAAATATTACAGTAAGGAACACATTGTCACGAATTCCTCTTCAAAGTACTCCCCCTTGCTCTGAACACACTTATTCCGTTGTTCTTGGCATTTTCTGAAGCACTTCTGGAAGTCTTCTTTCATGAGTGTCTTACATTTTACTATTATGGCTGCCTCTATGTCCCGAGTTCATTCAAAACGTTTACCTTCACGATCATTTCCACTTTGGGAAACAGCAAGAAGTTACACAATGCCAGATCTGATGAATTAGATGAGGATGTACCATAACGTCTTTACGAGTCTGCCTCTCCACTGGATGGAAGTGGGCCTGCAGCATTCACTGTATTTTTGATTACACCTTACAAAGATGCTTGGTAAATAAAGAGGACTTCCAGAACTGCTACAGCAAGTGGCAAGAATGATGGGATAACTGTGTTCAAAGCAAGGGGAAGAAAAGTGATACCACAGTTGGGAAACTCGCTTCCTTCCAAATTCGTGTTCAGACGCTGAAAAGCTTGAGAACTGAATGTATTTTTCCCACGAAAAATAATGGAAAACCAAATAATTGATTCTGAGGCCCAAAAATTGCACTTATAAATTCATTTTTCCAGGACTTTAACAAATTTCACAGTGATTTCTTTCTTTAACCCCATCAAAGGGAAAAGAAACAATGAGGGGAAAAAAGGATAAAATGGAAACAAACTTTGTGCATAAGGAGAGGAAGAGGGATTGAAGAGAGGGAATAGAAATGGAAAAAAAAAGAGAGAGAGAAACTACAATATATCATGTACAGGTACAAATTCCCTATGATGAATGTGATCATTATGTATATCTAAATTGTGCAAATAAACGTAATTATTTAAAAAAAGATAATTCCATCATCGTTTTCCTTTTAGCTTTACTGTTTGTATCATTAACTTTCTTTGAAGCCATGATTATGACATTTTACACAAAGCCTAAAGAAAAAGCACAATGATGAATTTTTTTTGTTTTTTATTTAGTACTGGAAATTGAACTCATGACCTAGCACTTGCCATGTAGGTGCTGTGCCACACACTATACCTGGCAATGATGACTAGCGCAAACACACTAGCAGAAGCACCACTTGTTGTCTGGGTGAGAGTGGCACTTAGAATGGAGTGCCACCACTCTGTCTGCCTTGAGACGAGAGGCATGACTCACTTTCTCCCAGTATAGGTTTTTTCAAGACGAATTTTCAGGTGGACTATCAAGCAAAGTTATGAATGCCCAGGAGATTTTCTTCAAACTTTGCTATTCAAGTAAAATTTGACCTTGGGGTCGTCTGATAACCAAGGTGATACTGTATTTTGAGCTAGGTTAATGGCAACGTGTCTGTCTTAGTTACTTTCTCTTCACAGAGGCACAATGCCAGACACCCACAACTCTAAGGAGGAAAGGTTTATTTTGGCTCACAGTTGTAGAGGCTTCAGTCCATAATCTACTGGCTCCAAGGCAGGGAGGCGTAGTAGAGAAACAGTTCATGGTACCAGAGAAGCAGAGAGAGATCGAAAGGAGGAAGGATATCGACCCTCCCAGGCCATGGCCCAGTGACCCACCTCCTCTGACCAGACTTTACCCAACATCACATTTAGCTATAAACTCATCGATCAACTGACCTACTTGTGGTTATCACAACCCCATGACCCAGTCACCTCCCCCAAACCCCACCTATTATCACATGAGGATTTGGCATGCTATCTAGATGTAAATCATAACAATGTCATTTATGGTAATAATTTTTAAAAAATTTAAACACTTACTGTGTGTGTTGATCACACCATATTCTAATCCGGTGTCTTCTCACTACACACACACACACACACACACACACACACACACACATTTTTGTGTGTTTCAGTTTGCACAACTTCTATTGATGCTATACTGAGTGTGCTCATGGTGCTATCAAGGGAAATATTTATCTTTCATATTATGTTTTTTATTTCCAGCACTCTTGATTGACTCTCATAGTTTATCTCAGCTGAAATTCTCTGTTCATTCTTATAGGTTTTCCACATTCTCATTAGATCCTTTACCATTTTCATTGCAGTTAGTTTTAGTCAAATGTTACAAACTTTCAGTTAGATAGGAAGAGTAAGTTCAAGAAATCTATTGCCCAACATGGTGACAGTGGTTAATAACAATGTACAATAGTCATGAAAATTGCACAGAGAGTAGATTTTAAGGGTTCCTGTCTCAAAAATTAATAAATAAATAAATAAATAAATAAAGGCAATACAGAGTTTGGTATAGCTATTACACAGTCTGCACATATTTCAAAACATCATGTTGTTTGTGATAAATAGACACATTTTTGTCATTTAAAAATAAATTTTAAAAATAATTGTTTTAAAGTACACGCTGCACAGTTCTGATTCTAGGAACATGGGGAGTCTTACTGTCTTGGTTGTTTTATCACTTCTTAATAATTTACGTTTTCTTGCTTTTTTGTGTGACTTACAACTTTTGATTGAATTCAGACATCATATTTAGAATAGCCTAGCATTAGGTAAATATTTACGTCTAGAGAGAGGCAAGCTTCTTGTTTCAGGTCGTTTGTGGGGAAGGTAGAATCATTCTCCTTATAGGCTGAGCTAGGTTGAGATTCCCCTGCTGCTATGGTTACCTTTGGGGGCCACAAGCATCAGTCTCCTTGGATGGGGAAGGGGTGCTGGGGGGTGTTTCTTTGTTCTAGTGCTCTGCCCTCTGCTCTCAGCTGTCTTGAATGCCCAGTCTTGTGTGCTTTCTTCTCCTCCAGCAGTAGAATGCTGTTGACTGATCCTTCCTGCAGGCTTGTGGAGGTGGCAGGAAGATCGTTGATTTGTTCCACTTCAGGCCCAGGGAGCTGCTGTGCACTCAGACTTTGGCGGGGTGAAGCCCGTTCAGCACTGCAGCCCTTTTTGTCCTCTTATGGTAGCCAAACTGTCTTGCATTCAAAATGGATCTTGGGCAGGAGTCCATGTCCTTCCTCCAGAGGGAGGAAGTCACTACTTAATGTCTGAGCAAACTTGAATCCAAGACGAGACCAGTTCCTCCTGCAGCACTGGAGAATTTTTCTTTTATTTTTACCCAACTACCTTGTGTCTTTGCCCGTGAATGAGAGGTTTTGCTCTCCCCAAGCGATTCATGACTTTTTGCTTTGTAGGAGGGAAGAGCTGAGGAAAGTGGACAGAGTTGTAGTGGCTGCTCAGCCTGGTGGGCAAAGGGTTTGCGGTCCCTCCTCTCTCAGCTGAAAGCTTTTGCTTCATAGGAGAGAAAGATCTGGGAAAGGGCTGGGTTTTACGCCTCCCTTGCAGTGCCAGCTGCATCACCTGCATGTGTGCACTGATGGTGACTCTCTCCATGTCCTGCTGTGCCTCAAATCTCTCTC
The DNA here is from genome assembly GCA_004365215.1 of Cuniculus paca. NCBI lineage: Eukaryota > Metazoa > Chordata > Mammalia > Rodentia > Cuniculidae > Cuniculus > Cuniculus paca. The sequence goes on from RJWT010015208.1 coordinate 18,787, forward strand.
TGGAGCATTTGGAAGGGAGTCATACAAAACTGCCTGCAAGCAAATGGAAGCCCAGTTAGCTGATCAGATGCTCCCAGTTATTTCAGACTGGCGCACTACCTGGAGCCTGACCTTTAGGATTCCTTAACACTGCTGATTCTTCTTACTTCTTGAGTTCCAGTACCTTTTCTGTCTATGCTGTGCCTCAAGGGAGCTTGTACCAATGTGCGTCTCTTCTCTTCTTGGAGGGATTTGTGACTTTTTAAATTTCAGGTTACTTACTTACCTTATGACCTTGTTCTCTGACAAATTCAAGCAAAACTACAGTTCTTTCATTTATTTAACTGTTTCTCATTGTTAGGAAAAGAACAATTCATTCTTTCTCTCTCTCTTTCTGTCTCTCAATCTGTCTGTCTCTCCCTGTCTCCCTATCTCTCTATCTCTCCCTTTTCTCTTCTTCCAACCCCCTTCCCCTTTCTACAAACTAAGAAGTGAAAGTGCCAATCGCTTTTTCAAGACACTCAAATCTCCCATCCAGGTTAGTGTCACATTCCACACAGAGCTTCCCGGGTGTAAAAACTATACCTTATAGGACATTTTCAAAAGCTCTCAGCTATTATCTTTTGCATACTGTTATGGTTTGTGTCTGAATGTCCCCCCAAAGCCTCATGCAGTCATGTGGGCGTGCTTCCAGAGTTTGTGGATGACTTATGTACCAATGCTGGAATTATGCGGGGCGCCATATCCAACTGGGTGTGGTCTGCATATAATATAAGGGACAGAAAGAGTCTTCGCTCCATGCTCCTCCCCCTTGCTCTTGTTGCTTGTGCTGTTTTCTGCCACAATGAGCTGTTACCCTCTGCCATGTATCACTCTGCCTTGGAGCCATCAGAATATGGACTGAAACCTCCACAAACTGTGAGCTAAACAAACCTTTTCCTCTTTAATTTTGAGCATCAGGTATTTTGTCTCAGCAATGAGAGAAAAGTAACCAACACAAATACTATCTTTTCCCTATTTCTTTTTATCATCAGAGTCCTAATAAGATAATTTCTGGGGAACTTTGTCTGTGGGCCATTATATTCCTTGGTGCTTCAGGACTGTTCTGTGAATCATGTCAAAACAGAGTGCCCCAGAGGGACTGGCATTGATTTCTGATATGCTTTACCAACCTGGGGAAACTTTAAATTTGATTTTTCTCTTCAGGTCTTTTTGAACTATAGGCACCTAGAATTTTGACCACTAATCCTTGTGATTAGTTTACAGTTACAAAGTCTCAAGGTAGTTCATTTTTCTCTTCACCTAATGCCAAGATTGCATGAGATGAGGAAGTGTCTTCCCTCCTCCCATAAAGCAGATGTACGTGTGCACGCACATCCTGGCATGATGAACAATCTTTGTGGTCTCAGCATGATGTGAGATTAATCAGATTGAGGGTTTTACTCCTGTCTCCTCTGCCTGAGACAACCATCAAAACAGAAATCCTCCTCTTCCATATTCTAAGAGAAACTCACAGGGTAAAATTTTTCTTTGGTAGCTTCTGCTTTCATTTTTTGAGAAAGTTTATGGATTTCTTCCTCCAGTTCCATCCATGTGTTTCAAGAACAGGTTTTTTTAAATCTCCCCTTCCCATCAATAATTATAGTTATTTGAAAAGGAAGGCCTTTCAAAGCATGGAGTTCACCATACTGCTGGAATGGAAGCCTGTGTTTTCATGTTTCCTGGTGTGTGGAATGTATACTGACCACACGCATCACTCAGCTCCATCATCCCAGCCCTGGGCAGAGGAGCCAAGTCTCAGGTAACAACTGGAAAAGAG
>RJWT010015209.1:0-20591 GCA_004365215.1 Cuniculus paca
TGAGCATAGCTTTGAGAGAAGGATGCTGGTGTGGTTTGCTCATGGCAAACAATGGAGCACCATAGTGCTACCCTCTTAGGAGACCTGTGAGGCTGACTGAGTTAATGCACATAAAAGCAGTTAGAAGGTGACAGTTATGTTGAGAGGCATTGGTTATTGTCTACTGTCAGTCACCACCATAGGCTTGGTACCTCTTCAGAGATGGAGTTCTGGGATAGAGAGGGAAAGATAGACAAGAGCTCTGTGGTTGTACAGTTTAGAGTCTGGTGGGGTTAACCAATGATGAGTGATATCTGCATGGAACTGAGACCCAGAAGACTCAAATGTGATGTGATAATGATGAAGCAGATATTATCACTGGTACCATTTTAGGAATTTTCTCATAGGCTCTCTTTTTTTTCCCTATGCATATTCACATGTTATTTTAGTGATAAAAAGGAAAATTAAGAGCATAAGATCTGCTATTTTTCCCTGTCATGTAACTGTAGCATTACGAATAGTCAGTTGCTGTACACAGTCAGTGTGTGGCAGAATCATGTTCCTCCAGATGCATCCATGTCCTCATAGTTGAGCCTGTGAATATTTCCCTGACATGGCAAAGGGAAGTAAGATTGAAGATGTAATTAAGGTTGCAAATCAGTTGACCTTGAGATAGGTTATCTTGGCTGGCCTGTGAGCTCAATCTAATCACATGTGCCCTTAAAAGTAGATGAACAAGGGGCGTAAGAGAAAGTCAGAGAGATGCAACATGGATGGGTTGGCTTTGACAGTGAGAGGGCCACAGGCCAAGGAATGAAGGTGTCTTGTAGAAACTGTACAGGCCAGGCAGTGAATTTTTTCTCTAAAGCTTCCAGAGAGGAGCACACTTTGATTTTAGCCTGATGAGACCTACATTAGAACTTTTGACCTCCAGAACTCATGTTATTCAAAGCTATTAAGTTTGTGGTTGTTACACCAGCAATAGTAACCTCATGCAGTTGGTTTTAAACTTGTGCCTTCTTCTGAGATGGGGAGTTCCCTGTGTGGACAGGGACTATGTCTCATTTACTCTGGATCCCAGCGCCTGGCGTAACTTTGCTGCTCAAATACTCACTAAACTCTTTGTACCTACTCAGGAATTGAGCTTCTAAATTAGGGCTGAAGAAGGGCCATCTGGTCCCTCTTCCTGAAGACCAAACCCTACTCTTGATGTGGCCCACAGGGAGTGACCTTTAAGGCCTACTGTCCTACTTCCATCTTAGGCTGGTCTAAAACAACTTTGAATGGCACAGACAGAGAAAACACTGCCTGCTGGCTTAGCTCCAAACTGACAGGGCTTCAGTATGGGAGTCCCCACTATGTAGAAAGATTTATAGGTGGTACTCAAAACTTGCAAATCGTTTTCGATGCCGATTACTGTGGATTTCTTATACATTTTTGAAAAGTCCGTTATCAATTCATTCAGAAAGGAAATAAATGAAACAATCACAAAAAGCCAAAGAGAAAAATTCAAATAAAAGGAAACAAGACCAGTGGGCAGAATAAAGAGATGTGTCCTGTTGACCTGCCAAGTTGCTGTCTCCCTGTCTCTTTGTAAGGTGGCTCCAGAGCAGGGTGCCCCATCCCAGCTGCCCAGAGATTCTGATTTAATTGGTCTGAGGTGAAGCAAGGCCAGTGATATTTTTAAAAGGATGATGACCAAGTCTAATAAGCAGCCAGGGTGGAGAAGCAGCCCTCCAGGTGTCCTTGCTCTGCTCTCTTCTCTCATTAAAAGCTCTCAAGTCTAGAGACTCATTAAATGGTGCCACTGGGAGACCACCCAGGCAGCCCTCTCCTGCCACAAATGGAGAAACTATAGTTTGGAGATGCAGGTGCCATCCTCAAGGTTGTGCCACAGTTGGTAGCTGGATTGAGACCAGGGCCTCCTCCTGCAAATTTGAACACCTACTGTGGGTCTTACTGGTACTGCCAACATCTTAAAATCAGGCCAGCCCCACCAACTTCCATCTCATAGTAGCTTCTTTCTACTTACTTCAAGATTTTTTTTTTGCTTTTTCCCCAGTGTTCTTCTAAAGGATCAACTTTGCTGTGTAGTGTGGACCTGCTCTGCCTTCCCCTTCCCTTGAGGTGGGAATACCAATTAGCCAATATAATCTTTGAATCCTATTGTGACTGTAGGATCTGCCTGCATGAATCCTATATGGCCTCTGGGAGCCTCTGTTTGACTATCTGTGAAATAGGTTTCATGCAACTATGTATTTCATGTAGTGTGGTTATGGGGTTGAAAAAACATGTAATGCATTTAAAATACCCAGGACAGTGTGCGACATATAAATTCCAGCAGTTATGAGTAATGTGGCTTTAAATTACTTTTGATGCAGGTAGGAGAATGGCATCTCAAGTGCCTCAACCAGTAGCTAGCATTGATGGGTGCGGTTTTCACTGTTGCTTTTCAGCTTCCTTTGGAACATGCCTGCTAGTAGTCCTGGTGTCCTGTCCTTGAACAGACAAGGACAAGTCCTTTCTTGGGACAAGTAGTAATAGTTTTCCAAGTAAGTACAGTGCAAAGAGCTTGTTAGCTTTAGAGCAGGGGCTCACTGGTCACTTTTCTGTCACTTACCCTACCAGTCAGGATGATCCTGCTGTAAAATACCACTGGTGCATCTAAATCACTATAGGCTAAATCTGTGGAACAGTCATCCTCTTACCTGGACATACAACTACTTTGTTTGAAAATATAACAATAAAACATCTGCCTCTCTCTGAAATGTACAAAATCAGAATAAGAAGAGTTTTCTCACCATTCCCAAGTAATAGTGGGTTTCTCTGGACAATAGTAGGTTTCCAAGTAAATGCAGTGCAAAGAGCTCGTTAGCTTCAGAACCACTCACTGGGCATTTTTCTGTCACTTTCTCTCTCTCCCAGGAGGAGGATAGCTTGCCCCACTGTCTCCTGCAGGGCATCCAGGCATAAGGGCAGCTCTGAGCCTTTAATCATTGTAGAATTCAGAAGAGATCTGTTGTCTTCTCCACTGTCTCCATTACATAAAAATTTTCCATGCAAGTAATTGCAGAATGGGGTAACAAAGAGGATAATAGGGGAGATAATTGTGGATAAATCACCTTGATTACACTCTTTCCCAAACTTGATTATCCACATTGGTAGTGCTGTGCAAAATCTCAAAAGCCAATTAAGACCTTCCAGTAACGACTGCAGATTCTGTGGAAATCTTTCTCATAAGTCTTGCTGGTTGGGCAACAGGTTGGGAATGGTGAGAAAAATCTTCTTATTCTGACTTTTTTACATTTCAGGGAGAGGCAGGTTGTCTTACTGTTGAATTTTCAAGCAAAGCAGTTGTATGTCCAGGTGAGAGGGTGACTTTTCCATGGATTTAGCCTATAGTGGTTTAGATGCACCAATGGTATTTTACAGCATGGTCATTCTGATTGGTAGTGTTGCCAATTTCACTGAATATTGATTCATTTCAAGATGCTTTGATAGTATTTATTAAATAAGAAGTTAAGGGACTTCAATAAATCATTTAAGAAGCAACAGTTGATTTACTTCACAGTTTACTATTCACTCCCTATAACAGGATAACTTGACCTTTAAACACAATTTCTCAGTAGGAAAAATAATCCACACTCTAAAGGGTTGTGCTAAAGTCCAAATGAAGTTATAAGTTAAGTGCATAATTTAGCACCTGAAATATAAAAGACTTCTAGGACTGTTGTATTCTCCATTGTGAGCGAGGTAAGAGTCACAGAATTCAGAGTGAAAGAAAAAGTTGTCCAGTTCAGTTCCTTAATGAGAAAAATGAGGAACAGAGGAAGAGTAAATGAACTGTTCAAATTGCTTTAGCAGCTGATCCAGGTACAGATCACAAATGTCCTGGCTTCCAGTGTTGGTGGGGTTCAGATTCTCACTTGGGACTTGATTTGTTTTTCATGTTATCAAGAGACCTATAGCTACCTGCCCAAGGGCAAATGGAGAGCCAAGACAGGAAGGAAATGGGACCTCAGGGATGGAGCCATGACTGTAGTAAGGCCCAAGAAATCAAGAGTGCCCCAGGACAGAAGTGGTCACCATTAGAGAAGGGTCAAGTCCCAAGATAGCCTTGTGGGGCAACATTATTCATGAAGGGCAAGAGGAAGTGAACAGGAAGAGTGATCAAAGAACAGAATGGCAATGCTAAAGGGGCTCAGGATCAGTGCTAGCCCCCTTTGAATAGGGCCACAGTTTATAAAGCACCTCCAAGTTTACTATCATATTTGAGCATCAGAACAGTTCTGCCACGTGGGTGAAATGTCAGCATACGCTGAATGAATGAGAGAATAAATGAGTAATGAGTAAAAGCTGATGTTTATCAAGTCTGTTTATTATGTGCCAGGTACCTTGTTTAGAATTCTTGTACAAGTGAAAAAGCTGAGATACACAGAAGTTAAGTGATTTGGCCAAGGTCACACTAGAAGAAGTGGATTTCAAAATCTGTGCTTTTCATTTAACTGTCTTGTCTTACTGTCAATGAATAAATAAGTAAGAATGTGCATTTCACCAGTAAAGAAGTTGAATCATTGAAAAGTGGGTGATTTTCCTACACTTACAAAGTAGCCACTGTTTGAGTCATGGCAGTTAATTTTTTTGATCCTTAATCCAAAGCTGCTAACCATCACCCACTTACATCCTTTTACTATGTGGGCAGGCTCTGGCTCTTCCCACACTATACCCCTTTAGAATCAAGCCGTCGTCTTCAGTATTTCCATTGCCCTTCCTCTCTCCCCTATTTCAAAGAATGGGCACGGTGGAAAGACCCAGAATTATGGTTAGAAGTTTGAGTCTTACTTTTGCTCATGTTGCCTGAATGACCTTGGACAGGTCAGGAAATCTCTTTGAGCCTCAGTTCTTCTCTCTGGAAAATACAGAAAATAGTGCCTAGCTTTCACTTGTGAGGAATGATTGAGACAAGGTGTAAGAAGCATCTGGCAGGTTCCTGGCATGTGGGAAACACTCAGCAAAAGATCAGCAGATCCTCCCTCCATCCTTCCTTCCCCTCTCCCTTTCTCCTAGATGCTTCTGCAGATGCATTTGCACTGAATGCATGAAAAACGAATCATGTACCTGTCTCTGATGTGTCCAGCCTGGTTCTCAGTGAGTTCTGTGGGACCAGTATTCCAACCCTTGGGGCAGATGAAAAGGAGATCACATCTGCAAGCTGACTTCTTACTGGAAACTTGGTGGTGGTAATGGTGGTGGCAGGGTATAGTTAGACACATGACTGCCATGGATCAATTAGTCTTAATAAACTATTCAGGGAAGTCAGGTGCAGTCGTGCATGGGGGAGCTGACTTCATAAAATGAGTCCAGTGGGCCTGGGGACAGTTACATGCCCTGCCTGGCAACAAGTTAGCAAACTGTCTCTTTCGCCATGACAAGGGAGCACAGGTGCCACACTGCATGCTGGAGATGGGCGTGGGTCACAGACACAACTGGGTGCCTTAGTCTGGACAGTTGTGGGGGGAACATTTCCAAAGTGTGCAGCTGCTTTTTAGCTCTTTTAACTGACTGTTGCCACAGAGGGATGCAGGCCCAGGGTGACAGGACTAACTTCTTCAACAGAAGCCTGAAATTCTAATTTTCGTGTAAAAACTCCTGGTTTTTAAATATTGGCCACGAGTTACATTTTTTACAACACTGAGCAACCCACAGCAGCAGGCTGTATTCAGTCCAAGGACTGCCAGCTGCCAGCTCTAACTGAATGTTCCATGTGGCAGAGTATTGCGTCTTTATGGAGGCAGCTGTCATGGATTTATTTCTTTGGCATTGATTCAATGCATATTTATTGAGCACCTACTGCATGCCAGACACTGTGCTAAGTGCTCACAATGCAGCTTTAATCAGAAGCAGATAAACATCCCTGTTGCCCCTTTGGAGCTGACGTTCTGCCATTGGCCCACATGTTCTGTCTGGAGCCACTGAATCTGCACAGCAGTGATGATGATCCAGTTACTTTTCATCCTCCTCTTGGGAAGATTTCAAGTGAGTGGCTCAACTCAGCCATCAAGCTCAGTCATACCAACAGGTATCTATTACTCGTCCTCCATAAGGATGCTAGCTGCTGTGGGACGACAGGCACTGTCAGGGGTTGTCTCCAGGTTGAAAGTCAAGCACAGATCCATAGGCCTGTGTTTTCATTTGACCTTGGATTAGGGAGTTAGTAGTTTACAGTGAAGGTGGCCATGTGAACACCTAGTGATGCTCACCATCAGCAAAACAACTTCTGCAGCAAAAATGAGATTCCTTTAGCTTCTTAAAAACTCTAAGTCCAAGCCAGGCTTGGTGGGGCACACCTGTAATCCCAGCACAACAGGAGGATTGTTGTGAGTTTGAGCATGAGCTCAAGGTCAGCCTAAATGGCATAGCGAGACCCTGTCTCAAAAAGACAAGGGTTGGGGATTTAGCTCAGTGGCCTAAGTGCCTGTCTGGCAAGTGTGAGGTTGTGAGTTCAATCCCTGGTGCCGCAAAAGAACAAAAACAAAGATAACAACAAAAAACTCTTAAGACCAGGCATTCTGTAACGCAGAGTGGGGAGTTCCCCACTTTCCCAAAGCTTAGCTGCTCAGCAGGCTGGTGTGTTCTAGTGAGATGATTCGTCTCACACACATGTGTTCTCAGCCTTGTCCTGAGCCCCTGTCCTCAGTCTCACATCTGGTTATGGGCTGGCCCCAGGCCTGGGTCTTCTGACTGTGGTTGTTCCTTTAACCTGCCAGCTAGAAAGAATGTAGTCTTACCCTTCCATGGGGGGACTGTAGGTCATATAGAAATGGCCAGCGCTTGGGTCAGGACTGGGCAGATTTCTGGGTCCTTGAGGTGAAACCTTGAGAGGGAGCAGCAGAAAGGCCTGATGTCATCTGTGCTGCTGCCCAGTGGCCCCAGCAGGAATTCAGAGGAGGTTTAATGGGAGGGAACTCTCAGAGACACTGCTAGACCTCTGGGTAGGAGCCAGTGCTCTTTGGCTTGTGTGTTTCTGTTAAAATAAAGCTTTGAAACCCCTTCAAATTAAGTCCCCGCTTCACTGTCTTGATTTGTGTTCTCTTCTGCCCAGATCTTCCAATCTCTGCTCAGTGCTTTGTCCTGGAATGTGGGGGTGGCCTGGTCTAGGTGTGTGTAAAGAATGTTCTAGAGTGTTTTAGGTTCTGACTGAATTCTTCAAGGCTTCTATTTAATCCAGGAATGAACATTTTACTGGGCACTATAGAGTAAAATAGTAATTGGAGGCTGAGTTCTCCTAGCATCATTTTCATGGAAAATGCTTCAATGTGAATTTTAATGGGTGAGAACTTAAAACCAAAGCCAAGAGACAAAATAACAGAACCCCAAATAACTCCCTCTTTGTAACACCTGATGATATTAACAATCATTTCTTTAAATTAGAATCCAAATAAAGTTCACACCTTGTTCAGCGTAAATATATTTCTTTAATTTACAGCTTCTCAGTGATTAGTAGTGTTAATGCTAGTTGCTGAGTGCCTCTTTGGGATCCGACCATTAACTGACAGTTAACTCCTCACCACCTCCCCTTGTCATGTTCCACTCACTTTGCAGCTAAGGAGAGGTATTTCACAACATGTCCCAGCTAGGAAGCCTGACTGGCTCCTGCAGCGTCAGGCTCTGCTCCCTGGGTTTATGCAGGCCAGAATTTTCTGTTTGCATTCAGGACATGAACACATTTCCAGTCCTCAGTTGTTCCCTTCCAAGGGGAAGCTAGCCTCTGTGGAAAAGTCTGGAATAGTTGGAAACAGCAGCTCTGCTCTCTTGTGCTTTTGGGTGATGCATACTTTCTGTGTGTTGTGTTTGTGCAAGCTCTGTGCTCCACTTGTGGGCATGTTTGAATGTGTTCTGCTTTTTCTGTGAAGCAGAAATGGCTTCGAATAAACTGTTCCCGCTGGAGACAAAATCCTGTGGGAAGGGATCATATACTGAACCTAAAACAACCTGGCTCTCAACAAAGTTCGTTCTGCACTGCCTCACCTCATTCCTCATTGCCTTTCCCTGAGGTAGGCACCTTTACAGAGGTGGCAGTCCCAGCTCATACAAGATCTTACCTTTCCTGAGCTCATGCATGTGACAAGTGGCAAGAGTGGAATGCGCATTTTTTAGCCCTAGGACTTTGGCAGCCAATTGTTCATCTTTCATAGTAAAGTTATGTCTGTGCTCTGTACTGCTCTCTCCCTTTGAGGTCCCATTTCTGGACCTCTCTATGCTAACATTTACCCTGACATATCAGCTATACAGAACACTTGAAAAAGTAGAATGATCCTCCATAGACTCCCCCAAGATTTAACAGTTGTTAACATTTTATTCTATTTGTTTTATATCTATATTTATGTTTACATATCCATTTTTCTGAATGACCTGAAAGTAAGTTGCTGACACATCATGACTCTAAACTCATTAATGTTACTGCTTTTTAAAAAGAGGTGTTTTTCCACATATCCATGTCTTTATTGCACAAAGGAAATGAATTCTTTCTAATACCCAATTCATTCTTCTGTCCCACAGTTTCCTCCAGTCATTCTCAAAGTTCTTGTACTTTTTTTAAACAGCCTTTGTTTATTTATTTTCAACCTACAATCCAGCCAAAGCACATATGTTGCATTTGGCTATTTTGTTTCTTCAGGCTTCTGTAGTATGAAACATTTGTGCTTTCTTCCTGACTTGCTCCTGAAAGAGTATGATTTGTTACCATGTCCCTGCTGGGTCCAAAATCCTGATAGATTTTGGGGTTTACATGTTGAGAAAGAATGCTTCATCAGGATGCCATATACTGGATCTCATGGCTTGCTGTGGTGCAGAGTGCAGAAGGAAAGGCCAGGGGTCCAGATTTAGGGACCACAGGTAGGGAATGAAAGCTTGTGTCCTCTTTCTATAATCTGAAGAGGAGGTTGGGATGAGCAGATGTATCTTGAGTCGGTAATTTGGCCCCATCTAGGAAACTGGTTCCTGATCTTCTCTCTGTGAGTCTTTCTGCCTTCTAGACCAGGGAGTTGCACAGATGAACATCTCCAGGTTTGGCTCACACATCTCACCGCTCTCTAGCACTCACTTTGTCCCACCCCAGCAGGTTTAGTGGGTATAGCAGGGTGGTACCTGTCCTCATTGCGTCCTTTTCACGCTGGTGTCTAAGGAGGAGATGGCTGTGCACAACACTCAACACCTCAACACTGGACAGATGAAATCAACAGCAGTTTATTTGTTATATATACTTACAGTCTGGAGGAAGACCCTGATATCAGATATCAAGGCAGAATATAACATCGGGACTTAGTTTAGGCTTCACAGTACCCAGATTTTACACTCTTTTGTAGGACAATGGCACCCTGTGAACCCTGGCCATGGATCAACTCACTTAAAGTACATACTCACCTTCTGATCTGGGTGCTGTTATCAGAAGAATTTCACAGATGAGAATACCCAAGCCTGGGAAGTGAAGTACTTATTCAAAGTCACATTGCTAGTAAGGGATGACTGGAAACTCAGAGTCCGTGTACCTACAGCTGGAAAAGGAATGGATTTAGAGAAAGGGATGGGACGTAGATCCTGGTTTTGCCTCAGGTGGGCACTTGGACTTACAAAGCATCAGTCTTTGTTTTTGTTGAGAGCTCATCTCAGCACAAGATTCCTGGAGTCATTCCTTGTCTGGCCCAGGGCTGGTCTAACGGATGCATTTCTTCCCTGTTGTGATACGGAGTGGGTTGTTTGATTAAATCAGAGATACCAAGGGAAGCTGCTCCTTGAGTGACAGGTAGGAAGGAGTTAGTGGGAGTAACTTTTTGGGATCTCCTTTTCTTTTTCCATCTTCTTCCCTGAACATTTTTCTCTTCCTCCTTCCTTGCCAACCTGCATTAAACTTCCTTCTGCAGGAATATGATCTCAGTTATTCATACTAAGTGAGACTAGAGATCAGTGTGTGTTTTCCAAGAGTGAGGCTAAATCATTGTGTCTGTATTTGTAGGAAAGATTGTCTCTTATTAAAATATTTGAAGATGCAGTGCAGATGGGGGGGAGGAAGAGAAGGGGAGGAGAGAGGATATTTTTCTATTTTTTTTCTCTTTAAAATAAAAAAAAATTCCAGTGTGCCTTTTGAATAGTAGACACTGGCACACGGGGTTACGTGAACCTGGACAAGACATCCTATGTCTCATACCCTCAGTGCCCTCATTTCTTAAAATGGGAATAATGGTAATTTTTGCTTAATAAGTTTCATTTGAAACTAAGTGAAGGACTTGGCACAGGATGATCCAAACATAAGAGCTAGTTATGCTTATTATTCTAATTGTTACTTTTGTGTTTGGGGATAACAAATTACTCCAACTCAGAACATGTCCTGTCTGGAGGCAGGTTGCTGGTTCACTGGCTCACAAAATAATCCATCAACATCTTTCCTTGATACATAACCACATTACACCTCTGATCCAAGGACTAATGAAAAAACCCGCTATACCTCCTCCTTGCCAACCATGGAGCAGCTGCCCTGTTTTGCTGACCATATCCAATTCCCATTTGTAAGAACCTTCCCCCTTGCATAGGAGAGGCCAGATGGAGAGGGAAAGTCGATAATGCAATTAGGAAACATGCATTACTATTGCTTCTCACCTAGAAAGCTTCCTTTTTTAAAAAAAAATTACATGCCTTGTGTTTTTCTCCTTTAGATAACAAGAGTTGAAAGTGACTTTCTGGGTTATTGTTTGCTCTTAGAATAGTCAGATGATACATGGTGGTTGTGGCAATCCTGGTCGGTAGAGGGGATATAGTGTTGAGAACTTAAGTGACTTCTCTCAGGCTCCCCAACTGGCAAATGCTGAATCAGGGATTGGAACCAAGTCTAGTTATCTGATTAAGTTCATATTTCTGTTTAATTTGTATACTTTATGGCTGGGGAAAGGATGGAGAAGGATGTTGGCTAACGTGATTTTCAAGGCCCCTAGAATATCATCTGATTTAGAAAGAAGCTTATTGTAAAGGCATATATGCTAAAGCTCATTGCAAAATTCACAGAATACTTTGAAGGATAATGAGACTGGAGCTTTGAGTTAGAAGAGGCTCAAGGTGACGGTGGTATCATTGTACTCCTGCTAGTGTGATGTTGAGATTGGTTATTCTCTTGGATAGTTCCACTTGAAGCAAAATATATTGTCATATTCAGAAAAGGGACAGTGATAGATACACACTCTGTAACATCTCTAGAGGACCAGGGTCCTCACCAGTACTTTAGAGTGTCACTTTCATGGGTCCAACTATAAAAGTACTGTAAACTGGATAACTCCTCAAAGCAAAGTAGGGTGACGGTCTCATGTATAGATAATGTTCTGCGGCCTCTACGTAAGGACCTTAACATCTCATACCAAATTGATTGGGACTCAGGATTCCTGGATTGTAGTCTCCACAGAGTGTACTACAGTTTTGTTCACCAATGTTATAAGGTGTACCTAACAGATCATAGATTCAGAAAATATTTGCTGAATGAATAAATAAACAATTGGCAAAGATGATAATCTGCTGTCTGTCTCCTTCTGTGCCTTGAAATCAGGTTGAACCACAAGGATAGGACTAGCCACAGGAACCATAGGAGTGTGAATGTGTCATCTGACACCGATCTGATGCTGCCCCACTAGCTACAGTCTGGGATTTTCCAAGGGGTGGGGCTATGTTCTTATTTGTTGCCAGGTCAGTAAAAAGGCTACAGCATGCCCAGTGGTGCTGTGTGATCCCAAAAATTGCACCTGCTGCTTGTAAGTGAAGATACAGGTGAACAAAGGAAGGGAGGAAGGTGGTGATCTTGTGATTTAGAGTGAAAGAGTAACTTTGAGCCAGGATGCCCCTCCAAGGGAAAATGCCTTTGATTTTCTGTTATTTTTATTTCATTCCTGTTTGTGTTCTGCCTGCTTCTTATTCTTTGCCAGTATCAGAGCCTGTTTTCCATTTCAGTTAATTTTAATGGATTCTTCCTGCAATTTAAAAAATTGAATGCTTTTGCTAGCCTTCTACTCATTTAAATTTGAATTTGGTATGAGTGCATATATGTATATTTGTGTATGTTGTGTACATGAATGAGCTATGTAGTTAAGGAGAATTTAAGTATATACACTATGCATGAACTCTGCATGAACTGCTTGAAGAGAATTGGTTGGCTTAAAGTTAGAATTATGTCTGAATTTTCATCATGTATGTTTTCCAGATTCTTGCAACTTTATCATTAAAGAACTAAGAAGGAAAGTAACACAGTCTCTACTTTTTAAACAAGAAATTAAGATATGCATAGATTAAGATATGCGTAGATTAAATCTAAAGCAGCAAAGAAACAAAAGGATGAATTCTATTAAAATCCAACAAGTTACTTGACTTTGGAAAGTTGCAATTTTCATGCAAAACAGTGATATGTTTTGGTTTACTAGTAACTTCATGGTTTTTGCATAGAAATATTTGACTTATACAGTTTAGAATTTTTATTTTTAGTTGAATTTGTAGAAAGTGAAATGATGTTGGCAAACGTTAACATTTTATGAATGTTTATATTGAAGGAAAAAGGGAGTTGTTCAGAAATTATACTGGTGCCTGTGGTGAAGCTGAGTTCATTGATAATTAGAAACATACTGATTTCATACCTGAGCAGTCTAATAAATAGCGTGTTTTATTTTGAAATGACTAATAAGTGACACTTTATGATATGTTAGATATCAGGTCTCCTTCTGGCATAAGACTCTTCCTGTTTATTTTTGGTTATCAAATCTAATGAAATTTTAGAAGTCTTGTCCCACTCTTAAAGATATTGTGGCATACAGTAGCTAACAGGGGCAGTGATCCCTGCATTTTAAGCATAGCAGGTCCTGCATTTTGTACATTATCACCCTAGTTCTTCTGTTCTTAACCAAGTCTCTGCAGACATGGGAAGGTACTCACCAGGAACATGGACCCCAGCACAGCCCCAGAGGATCTCTGTGTAAGTAGATGTGTTTAAGCCCTCAGGGCATTGTGATGTTTTTATTTGCACTGCATTTACTACCTGCCAGTGGTCAAAGAATTGCTGCACTTGCTTCAGTCTTTCCCTGAAAATTCAAGGATGTGGATCATTACAGTGGCCAGGAAGATGCTGATACATGCAGCACTCGCTAATGCTGGCAGGGCCATTTTCGTCTATGTTGAGTGGTCCTAGATGGCCAGGCTTTTAAATTTGCATTTTGGATTTGTATTTTTTTTTTCCTCTCCCCTGACACAAGTCAGGCTTGAGATGACCTTAGAGGCTTTGTGAGGTAAGTTAGATTGAACTTGGATGTAGCCCACTAGCTGTTTATGGAGAGGTTGCTGGTTTTGTAACTAAGGAGTGACATGAAATTTCTTCTAAAATGAACCAATTTAGTTTACAGAGGGAGTTAATATAAGAAAAAATAACAGTACAGTGGAGGAAGATAAAATTGGGCAACCTGGTTCTTAAATGGCCCAATGTGGGCAAAGAAACTTGATTTTTCTTGAGAGCATGGAGGTTCACAGCATACACATGAAGCCCTGGAGGGTCTTGATATGTGTACGCTCTGATTAGTAGGTCTGCTATAGGGCCAGGGATTCCCAGGCAATGCTGATGACCTTTATGTCTCAAGGTTTGACCCGCACATCAGAAGCACTGTATCATCACATCATAGGAAGCTTGCTGGAAATGCCAGCTCTCAGCATTCCTTGTATCTAGATCTATAGTCACAAGAACCTCAGATGTTTCCTAGGCACATTAAAATGTGGGACCCACTGACTTGACATACTGTTGGGGTCCTGGCTGGATAGCAAGCCCTTGTGAGGAGGCAACTGGAAACCACACCTCCACTCTTCGCCTAGAAGTAGTCCTTCTATTTCTTGGTTTTCTACCCACTTCCAAAGAGCATGCCTAAGGATGCTTCCAGGTCTGGGCAGCCCTCTGTGGAAATACCTTCGTTATCTCTCCATTCCTTTGCATGTCCTCCTCTGTCCCCGTTTATTTTTTTAAGCCTTGAGTCTTCTGAGTAACTGCCTCATCGTCTGGATTCTGTGATGCAGATGCTGGTGGTTGGAGCATGGCTAGAGAAGAGACATCTATCATTCTTGGTACTGCCACTCCAGTATAATTTACTTGATGGATGTCTTTTGGCTGCAGCTACTCTGGGTAGGATGAGGGATTGTGCAAAAGGCTGGGTACATTAGGGTTAGAAAAATTATCATGAGGCAGGTAGAATCTGGGCGACAAAGTGAGGGAAGGAGGTACTCAGTGGACTGTCTAGTTCCTGGAGCCTTGGCTTACTTTGTGGGGAATCAAAATTTGGGGGCTCTGAGAGTGGGGCTGTTTGATTATTATGGTTAATAACGCTCCGTTGGTGGCCGATAGTGTTCTGGAAGTGGCTGCAGTCATGTCCTGCATCAACCTACTTTTTGTAGTGAGATCTTGCTACAACCCAGTCAAGAGGTGAGGTTAGTTCCCTCCATTGAGTCGGGCTGACTTTAAGACTTGCTTCTAATGAATAGTGTGATAGAAATGATACTTCATGTCTCTAGAGGTGAGGTCAGAGAAAGCTACTCAGCTTCTGCCTACTTCTCTCAGAACATCTATTCTGGGTAGAACCAATGGCCATGAAGAATCCTGTTGACCATGAGAGAGCTGGAGAGGTATGCATAGATGCCGGGGGGGTCAGTTCCAGCTGGGCTCCCAGCTGATACCCAGCGTCCATGGCTGGCCACATGGTCAGCCATCTTGATGGGCAGTCTGGTCCACCCCTCAGGTGACTGTGACCATGGTCAAGGTCATTTTCTGTGAACACATGAAAAGTTCTAAGTGAGAACTGCCTAGCCTAACCTCTCTCGCTTTCTTGATCCACAAACTCATGAGTAAAAGAATGTTTTAGAGTAATTTGTTATACAGCCATAGTAACTGGAGTGTTAGAGAAGCCTGTGTCATAACAAGTGGGTTACATGTTCTTAAAATCATCTTTCAAACAAAATTCATTCTATTTCATTTCATTTTAAATGTTTTAAAACAATTTTTAGGATCCAGGAATAGGCTGTCACAAAAACAAACACAACCTTGAAAACTGCTGAGTTAACGATATGCAGCTTTCAAGCTACAGTAAAATGATTATGGTAATAAGACACTAGCTTCTATTCATGTTGTTAGGCATTCCATGTATACTCTTTTATTTAGCTTTCATTCCAACTCTTTAAGGTATGTCCATTTTATAGATGGGGAAACAGGTTCAGAGATGTTAAGGGAAGGACTAGCCAGGAGCCACACAGCAAAAGCTGGTATATGAAAACTGATGGGTCTGACTCCAGAGCCTTTTCTGCAGCAGATGCAAGAGTTGTCAAGGAGGAGAACTAAAACACCAAGGTCTGTGATCCTTAGAGACAGCATGTGGGACCCTTAGACATCATTTAGTTCAGTGATAGAGACTCAGGGCCCATCAAGGAACCTGGGGGAGTCTTTCAAATATGCATTACTTTAAATAGGCATTATTTTAAATATGCAGGTGCTGTAGGCAGAGTAATCTCCCAAAAGTTCTTACTTACCAGCAGTCAATGCCTCTGATTTAGTCCACACTTCCTTGAAGGGGGAGGTCACACTGAGGCCCCAGGTAAAGAAGTGACTTGTTCCCACAGCACAGAGCAACTGACAGGAGAACTGGGGCAGAGAGCATGTTTCCAAAAGCCTGAATCAAGTGCTTCTCTATGTCTCACTTTGGAAGAAGTGTGGAAGGCTTGTAGGGGATGTTCCTGTACTGATGAAGTGATCTCAGTGCACTTATGATTAGATCCTGCAGTAGGTGTGTTCCTAGTTCAGGATGACAATTGTTGGTTGGCCTGTGTGATGATGCTTTGCATGGATTCATTCAGTTATCTGGGAAATATTTGCAAAATGACTTTCATGTGCCAGGTGAAGGCACTGGGGACACAATGCTGACTAGAACTCTTACAAGCACTCCTTTATTTTTGAAATTGCCTAAATACACAGATTTTTAGTCCTTAAATCCTCAGAGTTGATGGAGGGGTCCAGAGGAAGAGTGAGGGAAGCAGGGAGTATGAAACATGTAGAAAGACAGTATGAAATTTAGGCTTCTTTTGGATACACAACAGAATTGCATGTGGGGCTGATCAAATTGAGAATATTACTGCAAAGCTATTGAGACTCTCAAACACATATTAAGTGCTGCAGTGTCTGTCCCCTGTGGCCAGGGAATCCTAGTGGGCTCTGAGCTTACAGCCCCAAAATAGTCCCTGCCCTTGCTGTGGCAGAAAATATAGATGGATCATAATCATACAACATTTGGAGTCTAGGGTAGAAATCAGAGCTGTAAGATCCTGCACTCTGGTTTGGGATTGGCACAGCTTTAGGGATGAATGTCAAAATTGTGGGGTTTCCTGGGATCCAGGATTTTCATTCCTGGGAAAGTCATGGGCAAACCAGGACTGCTCACCACCTTACATGGTTCCTAGAGGAGGAGAGAGCTGACCTTCTCTCCTGCTCCTTCTCTGTGCTCCTCATCTTGGTCCATGCTATTCTTTTCCTGGAAGCCCAAAGCAGAAGTCTTAGAATGGGCTTTGCCCACTCTTACCTGTTCAGCTGTATGTCCTTCGTTGCTGCCCTTTTCTTGTCTAGTCTGCCAGTATCTCTTGCCAGGTCAGCTGCTATCACTTCCCAAACATGTTCTGTTTTCCCTTCTCTGCTCTGCTACCAGTCCCATCTTCTCCTCTGCCAGGGCCATGATAGTATTGGATTTCCATCCTATCTGCTAAATAGCCTTTTGGCTCAAAATCAGAATTCCTTGACCTGGCCCTCAAAGCCCAGGAACTCCTGACTCTTTGGCCATGTCTGAAACTGTACTGAACAAAATCACCAGATAGAATTGGGCTAAAGACCTGAGACAAGGCTGATGACTGAAAATGCAAACTCTTGCGTTCTTTCCCCAACCCTGCTTTCCAGTTTTTCCCTTAGTGATATTTGCTGGCAACCTATTAATACTCCACATGAACTGGAGCGTTGTGGTTTTTAAGGATGAACTGGGTGTCTCCAAGGGTGAAGAGATCAGGAAGTAGAATGCTTACAGATGTTACATCAGCGGACCTGGAATATGCTTCATTTCCCTTTATCTTCCTTCTTTCCTTCTCTGCTTTCCTCTTAGGTCCCAACCTTCCATCTTACCTTTCATGCCACCTAGTAGAGGTGATGGTGGCAGCGTTGCATCATCTGAATGGCATGGGGGATGAAATTGGACAGTTCTGCTCCTAGTGGAGCCAGCTGCTTCCTCACTTTTGTTCCAGTTTGAGCCTTCCTTTTCCCGGAGAGTGTGCTGCTGGCCTGGCCTTGCTCTTGTCTGAACCACTGTGCTGCAGTTCAGCTTCTAGCTCACTTTGGAGCCCCAGGTTCTTACAGTTTTTGTGAGACAATCTCATAGCCATTTTTATGTATGCATTTCATTGGTTCTTCTGGCAGGTGGCAACAGCAGATTCTATAAATTCTCAGTGATTCTTTGTGCTTTTCTAACTGGAAATGACTGAGACCCATCAGCAGGGGCTGCTTGGTTCTTCTTTTCTGTACAACTGAGTCTTCCCCTGGAGGGCATAGAGCAGGGACTTCTGGCAGCAGTGGAATGCTCATCTTTCACCCACTTTTCTTTGTTTTGTTTCAGTTTTACAGAGTTTTTGGATCCATTCCAGAGAGTCATCCAGCCGGAGGAGATCTGGCTCTATAAAAATCCTTTGGTGCAATCAGACAACATACCCACCCGCCTCATGTTTGTAAGTACCATCATTTCATGGCTGATTTGACCACTCTCCCAAGTATGACCCAAAGGGGCTTTCATCTTAGCTTTTCTAGCCCCCACTGAAGATAGTGGGCAGCTCAGAATAAAGAGAAGGAGAGCAACCTATCAAATTAAAATTCAGTTCCAGATTATAACAGGTACTGCCAGGTCATGTGAGAAGTCATAATTGCTCAATGCTTTGGAAAGAGACTCAGTTACATGGGCCATGCTGAGCTGTTTCAAAATATGGATAGTAAAAGAGACAAATGACAAGAATTTCCTGTCTCCTCTCCTTTCAGGGAAAGCTTTGATTTTGCCAAACTCAGGCACTGTGAATCTCTGGTTAACCACTTTCCTGGTTTTAGCTGGTCCCCATGTTGACTACTCATAAGACTAATTTGTGTCTTAACCCCTGCATACTGTCCTGTGTCTCTCTCTTCTGTAATAAATTGACGAGCATCCAGCTACCTGGTAGGTACATTGGGATTAGTTTTACCTCTTGCCTCTGCTGCATGGTAATTGCAGCCCTGTCCTCTTTACTTTCTACATGCCAGGCACTTTGCTGGGAACTTCAGAAAGGTTCATCTCATTTGGTTTTGCTCTATCTTAGCGAGAAAGGTGTCATTATTGTCCACATGTTACAGATGCAGAAGTACATCCAGTAACTTGTCGGAAGTCTCACAGTTAGTGAGCCAGCTCTGGAGCTCCATTTTCTGCCCAAGGCTGTCCTGTAGGCTGGGAGCACAGTGTCCAGGACTCCCTGCTGATTCTAATTAACCCCTGGAGAGCTGCCATCAAACCTTCCTGTAGAAGAGGGAATATCAAATCTCTCCCTTGGTATGGGCCAACAACAGTAATATTTTTATGGGCAGCCTGGTTACTTGAAGGTTATTCCTGTTGACCTACCTTTGTGTCTGTGTCTCTGGGAACAGAAGTAGTGGTTCCAGAACCCTCATAGAACACATGAGGGCCATTTCTGCATTTTAAAAGGAATCATTCTTATTTTATGGAGGAAATCTTGTTAACTAATGATGATTAGAAAGACTTTTGTAAGTGCTCCAAAATGCCTGTAACACCACATGCACATTAAAGTATTGTTACCATGCTTTTTCATAATTACTTTTCTGCTGAAAAATAAAATACATTATTTTAAGTCTCTGGGAAATTGAAAAATTAGGGCTGTTGGGAGTAGGGCATAACTAATTCTAGTATTACTGTAAGACTTTTTTTCATTTCTGCTCAAATCTTCTATAAATCCTAGAAATGAAGGAATCAGTGTGTGTCTAATGAGTTTATGGCTTTAATAGGGAGAAGCTTCCATTTATCACTTATTCTTCTTAAGATTCTACATTTCATGTGCTGTAAACACAATTTGGAGATACATATTCATATAAGACATTGTGAAAAATTTGTGCCTGTGCCCTAGATTTACTAATGATGTATTGTTTTGAAGACTAAATACAAATGCCACAAATATTTGTGGCTACAGACACAAATAGGATAGAGCAATTTGCATGTTGGCAGCTGTGGGGTTGAGGCAGGAGAGAAGTTATTCAGTGCCATGATTCTCAGAGAATGGAAGGATATTCAGCCACACATTGATTCACTTTCTCTAATCTCCTGATGAAATAAGCTCAACCTTTTATTTGGTTAATAGCAGTTGATGAATTTTATACATTTGATCATAAGATTTAGTGCAATTCCATAATAAAACAAAGAAAGCAGCAGATGTATTTATAATACCTGCAGCATAAAGATGAAAAATACTTTGTCATCTCATAAATTAGATTTGTTCTCTAGGATTTTATTAAGAGTTTAATATAAGATGCCATTTGTCAGCTTTTGATCTTTTAAAACCTTTGGATGTTTGTAGAAGAATGTTTAATGGAGCATATATTTTCATTGATATTTGAAATACCTTTATTCGTTTTGATAGCTCAAATTTTTTTATTTTAAAGAGAAAAAAATAACAGAAAAATCAAGAAGCAAGCAAATCAAAAAAACAGCAACAAAAGCCAAATGACAACAACAACAAAGAACAATAGCTATGTAGGTTTTCAAAGCAAGATGATAGGAACTTAACAATGGTTGTTATATTGCATATTGTTATCTTCAAAATAGTTGTTCAGGTTATTAGATACAGGAATAAAGCAAAACAGTAAAATGGAACAAAACATTGGATTTCAAAAACAAGACAGAAGGAAACCCCCCACAGTTGCTATAATGCATATTGTTATCCTCCAAATAGATGCTCAGTCTACCAGCTTTGGGCCAGCAAAGTCAATCAAACAATGCAAGCATTAAGTTATTTCTTTTTTTCAGTTGCTATCATCTCAGCCTGACTTCCTCTGAATTAGCCCAGTGCTTACTGGGGTGGGGCAGTGAGGGGAAGCGGGTGCGTTGGTTTTCTTGTCTCCCAGCCTGCACACCGGCTGGCTCATGGAAACATGTGGTTTGTCTTCTTGATTCTCTTCTGGTTCCCCATGGCAGCCACCCTGGCTTATGGGAAGGCATGGTTTGGCCTGAAAGCTTAAATTTTAGTATTTAATACATAAGATCTTGGATCTCTTTACTTGGACTGTTTCCATCTAAAGGCAAGTTTTCTAACCAATATGATAGTGATCCAGATGTTTCTCTGTTGGGTAGTTGCCTTTATGGTCATGGATATGTGTGGGTATATGTATGTGTATGTGTTTTAGAGAAACCAACTGGTCAGATGTAACAACAAAATTAGCAGAATAATGGTTAGGAGATCGAATAAGTGAAGAGCAAGTGGTAATATCATCAGGAAGTTCTTTAACT
>RJWT010015210.1:0-20622 GCA_004365215.1 Cuniculus paca
TAGGCTGGGTGACAATGAGAGCAAAAGGTCCCCCCTCAAACTCCCATAAGTGACCAGCTGATCCAGAGAAACACATGCTGAGATAATAGCTATTGAATTGAAGTAAAGTACAATTTAATGCTTGTAGTGTTTAGTGTTTCATTGACTTGGCAGGCCTAAAGCCGGTAATCTGGTCATCTATTTAAAGGATAACAATAGCAATATAGCATCTATGGGGGATTTCCTTCTGAAGATGGCAACCATTGTTAATTCCCTGTTATTTTGTTTAAAGTCCTATATCATTTTCATTGTTTTGTTATGTTTGGTTGTATTCTGTTTTGTCTTGTTTGATTTTATTATATCTGATGGCATGGGTAGGTATTTCAAAGATAACAAGATGTTTTATGGTAACCATTTTGAATTTACTGTTATCTTGTTTTGAAGCCTTACACTACATTCACTGTTTTGTTTTCATTGGTTTTATTCTTTTCTGTTTTGTTTGATTTTACTATGTCCAGTGGTATGGGTAGCTATTTTGAAGACAACGAGAGGCACTGTGGTAAGCCACTGTTGATTTCCTATTATCTTGTTTTGAAATCCTGTATCACTTACACTGTTTTGTTTTGATTGACTTTATTCTGTTTTGTTTTGCTCAGTTTTATTCTCTGTAAAATAAAAAAAAATTATTTAAAAAAATTTAAAAAGATACATTGCCATTAACCCCCTGCTTGTCACTTTCTAAACCATTTCTGGAAGGTTTTTTTTGTGTGTGTCTTTAGTTGTGCTATCCTGGCTCCCTTGATGACCTAGATAGATTCAAGTATTTACCTTTCATGGTCATTTTGACTTCCAGGAAGAACCGGAAGTTACATAGTGCCAGATATGGTGAATAAGATGAATGAGGACTCACTTTTACAAACCTGTCTTTCCACTGGGTGAAACTTGGCAGCAGGATTCACCATGACTTTGATCATACCTTGTGAAACACTCATGAAAGCACTTCCAGAATGCTTCAGAATGGAGCAAAATGGTGAGATAAGTATACTTGAGCAAAGGGAAATATTTTGAGGGGGTTAATGGCAATGCATCTTTTACTCTAATAAATTTCCCAAATTTAAGCATTTGTTGTATATTCTGATAATAACTCATAGGTGTGTCTGAAGAATATCCCTATGTTGAGGTTACACAACCTCTTAAAACTCAGGATGTCCAAGTCTTCACACATCATATTTTCCCTCAAACCTACTTTTCCATCAGTGTTTCCTTTATAATGTTCTGGAGAGCCAACCTAGAAACATGGCAATTACTGTGGATACCAACTTTCTTTCACTGCCCATAACAAGCAATACATTCCTTAAGCATTATAGATTCAGTGCTGTAAATTCTTCCCTTATTCAGCCTTGTTCTTATTGCTATCCCTGCTATCTTAGTGTAAGGCAATATCCTAAATAGCCTCCTTCATCTACTCCAGAGTCCTTTGTCTATTTCAACATCTACATTGCTGCTAAAATGTAAACTTAGTCATATATTTTTTCTCTTTCTCTTTCTCTTTCTCTTTCTCTTTCTCTTTCTCTTTCTCTTTCTCTTTCTCTTTCTCTTTCTCTTTCTCTTTCTCTTTTTCTTTCTTTCTTTCTTTCTTTCTTTCTTTCTTTCTTTCTTTCTTTCTTTCTTTCTTTCTTTCTTTCTTTCTTTTTTTTCCAGCACCAGGGATCAAATTCATGACCTCATGCTTGCCAGGTAGCTTTTCTTCTTTTAACAGCTAAATTTCTACTAGAACTTTCACTGCAAAGATAAACATCTTACCTGAGCATATTTAGTCCTCTTGTCTGTTTTTATCTTGTCTATTTACCTACTTCATCTTCAGTCCTTCCTCTTACCATTGATATACCTAGAGTGAGTCTTTTGATTTATGGAAATTGGTTTCTGCTCTGCCTAAAATATTCTATGTCACTGGGTCCCATGGAGTACCCAATACACGTACACGCACACACACACACACACACACACACACAGAGTCATACTAATTCCTATTTACTTTCAAATGACACCTCTACAAATCCATTCCTGATTTAGGCTTCGCCTGCTGTGTGGCTTATCCATTTGTTATGAAGTTATTCTACAGTCCGTGGACTACTTGTCTATACCACGTATTAGATGTTGGGTTTCTTGAGAGCAGAGTCTGTGCCTTAATGCACTTCATATCTTCATGACTGGGCAGAGTCTTTATTGCATAGCATCATTTTCAGTACAAAATTTGGCTGGTGGAGTTTCACCCTACCACTTCGCATTTCTAGGCTGAAGAGTTTAACTCCATTTGGGGTTATGGGCACGTGGGTAGCAAGGATAAACAGCAAAGAGCCTTTCCAGGAAAGTGAATATGGTTTTGCTATTACAGTAATGAAATCGGGCACCTTGTATGAAGTGATGAGGGGCTTAATGACCAAATTAAACAATACTTTTCCATGCCTTCTTGGTTTTGTGTTTATGTTTGACCATAAACTTTTACCATCAGATGGTCAAGTGTCAATATAAAGCATGATACCTTATAAGTTTTTCTTTTCTATATTTAAGGGTACCAACAGGAGGTTGAAAAATGATAACTAAATGGATGAAGATGATAGGAGTCATTAAAGTTCTGAGAATGTATTTCAAATCTAGCTTTATGTTTTGGAAAATCTGATTGCAGGAAACAGGCTAAGACTTCATATTGTTGCAGAAAAAAATTTTTCAATTTTTATTGTCTGCTTTAAAAAATGAAATGACAGATTTATTTTATCATTTAAAGGGAGAAATACCAAAAACAAATATTTGACTTTCTATATATAATTTCAGATTGAAGAACCATTTGTAGAAAATGTAAGATAAGCATGTTTAAATCACAATTTGGCTATATTTTAAATGATATATTAAAATTATTTTTGTTTAGTTTCAAGATAAAACATCTTTAAATATAAAGTGGTGAGTACACTTAATCTGAGAAATTGCAGTCAATATGTTTTTTCTCTGTATTTTTAGACACTTTTTTGTGTTATACTTGTTACACTCTTTTCATATGAATAATTGAGTCCATTGCTCTAAATGTTGAGTAATTTACCTCAAAATGTGTTGAACATTATTTGAAAATATAACTTATGCATGATTTCTTAGGAACACGTTTTAGTTTTGATTAACATGTATTAACTGTATATATAAGTGGGATTCCATATGATATTCTATATATGCATACAGCATGAACTGGTCAAATTCAACTTCTCTGTACCTGTTTTACAGACACACACAACCTTGCCAATCTCTACCCATCACTTTCCTATATTCACTTTGAGTTTTTCTGCTTTCTTATGAGACAGAATGCAGTATGTGACACTTATTTTTCTGGGCCTCACTTAACATAAATGTTTATTTCTCACTTAACATAAATGTTTTGCAGTTTCATAATTTTCCTAAAAATGATAGACTTTCATTTTGGTCAAGTCTATTATTCACATATATTATATTTTCTTTGTCCATTTGTCTGTTAATGGGCACCTTGGTCAACTGCATGTTTTATCTGTTGTGACTAACACATGGGAGTACAGCTCTCTCTTTGTATGCTGATTATATATATCATGATAGTTTGTTATTTATTTATTTATTTATTTTGAGGACTCTCAACATTGTCATCCATAGTGACTGTACTAATTTACATTCCCACAGGAGTGTATAAGAGTTCCTTTTTCCACAATCTTGCCAACATTTGTTATTATTATTGTTACTATAGCTGTTCTGATGGGTGAGAAAGAATCTCAGTGTGTAGTTTTGATTTTTATTTCCCTGGTGGCTAAAGATATTGAGCATTCTTCCATATATTAGCTGGCCTTTGATATTTCCTCTTTCAAGGAGTTTTTGTTTAGATCATTTACTTGCTTTTAAATTGGGTGACACGGGCTGGGGATTTAGCTCAGCGGCTCAAGTGCTTGCCTGGTAAGCCTGAGGTCATGAGTTCAATCCCCAGTACCAAAAAAAATAAATAAATAAATTGGGTGACTTGTTTTTGTTTTTAATGCTTATATAATCTAGACATAAACCTTCTGTCAAATGAATAACTGACAAATATTTTCTCCCACTCTGTAGGTTGTCACTTCACACTGTTGATTGTTTCTTATGCTGTGCAAAAACTTTTTAGTGTGATATAATTCTATTGGCCAGTTTTTGCTTTGTTTTCTGAGCATTTGAGGTCCTACCCAGAAAATCATTGCACTAATCAATATCTAGAAGTATTTCTCAAACATGCCAAAAGCATACATTGGACAAAAGATGGCCTCTCTGAGAAATGGTGATTGAGAAACTAGATATCTACGTGCAGAAGACTGGACTATTTCACACCTTGTAAAACAAAAATTCACTGAGGATCCAAGCATTAAATATAAGATCTACATGTACATATAAGAAACTACATGTGGTTTTAAAATAAGTTTAGCCAATGTTTCCCAAATCTGTGTACACTTTGAGTTATACAGATATTATTTGTTTATGTTTTTAAGGATATGAGAAGGCAGACATTATACATTAAGTGAAAAAGATCAAAATATAAGCACACAATTTTACATATGTTATAATCTAAAACTTATGAATATATTTAGAATAAAATACTGCATTACAGTAGTAATCTCTACTGTGGTAATTTCTTTAATTTTAAAGGAATAGTGTGTATCTTTATAATTTGGAATTATTTTTTTAATGTGTTATTTTTCTGGTAGTTTTATAGAAATGTTCTCTATAGAGTGAATTCAAGGGAGAATTTTAGCAAGTTAAGAGAGAGAGAGTGATTTAGATGTTTGGGTGCTAGGCGTTTTCAGCACTCCCCTGTTTGGTAGTCTGAATTAGTATTTGCTAATCCCGCTTTTGAATGGTTTGATCTTAGTCAAGAGCATCTATTTCACATTGACAATTCCAAAACCTGTTTGAGAATGTTTACTGACAATTACAGGCTTAGCTAAGAAGTAGCAACAGGGAGTAAAGCAATCTTTAAATAAAGTCAGTTTTAAAATGAGCAACAGTAGGGGACTGATTGGCTCAGTTTTTGTAACATTTTTAAGTTTGATCTCTGACATTTTCATTAGTGAATAGAAACAGCACATTGATGCATTATCAGGTGACTCAAAGAAGAAAGTACTAAAGATACCAGAAGCAAATAATTCAGAAGACCCTACTATGTATAAAAATGGAGATATAGGTAGGTAAGTTTTAGGATGGAGCAACATAGAAAGCTAGGAAGTATTTTTTTCTATCCATTCTTTAAAAGACAGCAATGTATTTGTGGAAATAAACCAATCTGTTACTAAAAGTTTGGAGATTTATTGTAATTGTGGCTGCACTGTATAGATAAAAACTGTGAAAATTTAATGACACATTGAGGGAACTTTGTTAGTGTTTGTCTGCAAGGTTTATGGAAGTATGCAGCAAGAAATTTTTCCACTACCCTCCTTACCAACTTGAAAAAAAAAAAGAAAAACTAGAATTAACCAGATAAATCATGTTCAAGCAGTCATATAATGCTAAGTTATTACATGGAGATTAGAAAAGGAAGACTTTGCAGAGATTTCATCACTATATCCTTGTTGCTTTGGTGCCCATTCCCTATCTCTTTGATTCTAAAATAAAAAGCCCATTGTCAAGGTTAGGTGGACTGGGGACATAACTCAGTTTTAAAGTGCTCACTCAGCATGCAGAAGGCCCTGTGATTGATCTCCAGTCATGCCAAAAATAAATAAATAAGGGTAGAGAACTATCTCTCATGTTATTGGAAATAATGTTTAAGGGACAAGTCAAGAACCACCTCCCAGTATCATCAAATCCATAATCCAACCCCACAGATAAAGCCTCTACAAGTAAATATATTTGAAGTTCAAATACTAGACTTATTACTGAACCTTGAGAATTCAATCTATTCCTAAAATGGGAATTTTCTTTATGGATCTCATTTTTTCTCTTCAAGTACTCATTGATTCAGCAATCTTTATCGAGCCAAACTCCTTGCAATTCACTGTAGAAACTAAGGTTGTTGACCTCTTGTTATTCTTGGAAACTGAAGGTCTTCAATAAATTCTTTTTTATATTTTTTTCTTTCATCTATGAATTAGGCATAGAATATATATGTTAAATGATCAGGATGTGGCAGCATCAGACTTCCTAGATTCCAAATCTGACCTGAAAACATATTCTCCCAGGTAATCTCAGCAAGTTACTTAACATCCCTGAGCTTTAGCTTCTGATCTTTTAAATTAAAGGATTACAGTTAGGCTTTTAGCATAGTGTTTTGTTATAATGAGGATACCAAACTGCTAGCCACTATTTTCAAGGAGTTTGCTTTCTTTTCTTTTTTCCTTTACTAGTATGAAGAAAAATTTCTACAATGGAAGTAGTGTGAATAATTGCCTATAAGTTTTATAAATTTCATATTGTGTGTGTGTGTGTGTGTGTGTGTGTGGGCATACATGTGAAGGAAAAAAATTAAATGTGTCTATGGAAAATGAGACAGTCATATTACCATGACAGGAAAATGGGTTTAAAGGTTAGAGGACAAACATCTCTGAAACCATCAGTCCTCCATATTGCAAGATTGAAAAGATAAACAGGCTAGAAGGTTCATCAACTGAGAAATTGAAGTATAATATAAATCTGGTCTCTAAGTTCCAGAAACACTTCAGAAGACTTTATTCAATATCAGAGAAATTATGCATGATTGCTCACTATTACAGATTGAGAATGTATTCTGATAGATACCTAAACAGACAAAAAGAGTTGATATTGTGGGGTAATCATTTCAAACATATCAGATATTTTCTTATAACAATGTTTATAAATTAAGATAATGCCATTGTTTGACTGAATTTTTTTTCAATTTATTGGAAAACTCAATAATGTATACTCAGCACTTCAGCCTAAAATGATAATTGGTTTTAGGGGCAATCCTATCAACTCTTAATTAATTCTTTGGAAGTCCTGCAACAGAAGGCAGAGCATAAAGTGATGCTATAAATGAACTATGTTACCCTCCCTTCATGCAAAGTCATGCTTCAAAAGGAAATCTGTATCTGTAATACTTCCAAACTTCAACTGAAGTAGTTTCAATCATCAAACATTTTCAAAATTGAAATAGAAAAAGTAATGTGTCTGTTCCTTGCCATTGAGCTGTTTTGAGGGAAAAAAAAGTCAAAAATCACAATGAATTTATCAAATTTCTATTTCCAAGTGAACTCCTGAAGGGAAAGAATGTGAGGATTTCAAATTTTTCTGAGAATAAATAATGAGTGACGATTTGACTGAAGTTTATTACTGCATCTAATGCATTCATTTTCACAAAAACACTAGAAGCTTTTCCTCATAACATTAGCATTCACAGGAGTTACTGCCACACTTTAGACCACAGAAAATATGGCAGTCAATCTGTTATCTCACCATGAAATACTGAATTTGGGAGATGATACTGACTCGAATTATATAAACCTAACAGGCAAACTATATATTCAATATTTGCTTGGGTAGAAGAAAGTTGCAAGCAGACATAAAAAAATCCTTAGAATAATTTTTCTTTTAGTTTAGAATTTTAAAACATAAGGAAGGTTGGTTTTACTTTCAATTGTGAACAAATTTATTGGAATGCTTTAATATTAAATACTTTCTTACACATAATGGTTTCTTAAAACTCTACAAACTTAAAACTTGCAAGTTGTGGTACCTATTCCAGTTGTATTGTTTAGTACACTCATCATCTTAGTCCCCTTGGCCTCACTGACAAAGGGCAGGGGTCTAAAAGAGGAAGAATCCTGTGCACCAGCGGGGCTGGATTAAGGGAGTCTCGATTCAGATTATGGATGGAGTTTAAGAACTCTGCCATGAGACATGTGTGTTAACGGACATAGAGAGAAGGGTCAAGTGCCTGGTCGGTATTGCTATACTTGTAGTTAAAGAACTGCACTCTGCCTTTTTTCAAGAAATGATTTATTTACTTTTAGTCTTCATTAGAATTGCACGGCATGCTTGGGGAATTTCGAAGTTGTCACTTTTGTAAAATGAGGAAACGTTAAAGAACATGGAGTGATTTAGTTACACAATGGGTGTTAGATTTTTTGCTCTTTTTTTCTTACACAAAATACACAAATGTTGGTGCACAGCCATTGGCTCTACCATTTTCCTATTAATGAGCAATCACCCTTTAAGTATTGCATACTTACCAATAAGACTGTATTAAACCCTGGAGATACATATATCTCCAAAAAATACATATATCAGGGAAAGAAAAACTTGCATAAATATTTTGATACTAAATTTCTTGAGATAACATAGGATTAATGCAAGTTACCTTTGAGTTCTAAAATTATAAGAGGTGCTCAAAGTGTGACTGTTAGAGTCCAGACATTTATTAGTATGGCAAAAGTGTGTATATATTTCTGTCTCTGTCTCTGTCTGTCTGTCTGTCTCTGTGTCTCTGTCTCTGTCTCTTTCTCTCTACTCTCTCTTTCTCTCTCACTCTCTCTCTCTCTCTCACCCTCTGGAGAGAAACCCAACAAAGGCACAGCACCAGTGACACACCTCCCCTGCAGAGCCTTATCTCCTTACAGCACATTTGGCTGTGGACTATTTCACTGATGGTGTGATAGTGCCACCATGATCCAGTTGCCTTCAGATCCATGAGACTTGTGGGACATTTTAGATCTAAACTAGAAGATTTATATTTTTAAAAATTTGATTAAGATTGAGCATCGTTTGTCATACTTACTGATATTTCCATTTGATCTCATATCTTGCTAATGTTATATCATAGCATTATAAATCATATCTCTCAATTTTTGTTTACCACTACTATGGTGTATTGGACAAATTTTATGCCATCATATATGGCTATGTTTTTCATGCAAGGTTTCTGGTTTGCCAGTACTATCTAAGCAGATTTCTTCTACTTAATTGTAAAATTAGATTCTCAATTTTGCTTACTACCTGTAAGTCTTAAATTTTTAAATAAAAGCAATGGAGCCAGGGATCTAGCTCAGTGGCCTAAGTGCCTGCCTGGCGAGTGCGAGGTCATGAGTTCAATCCCTAGTGCTGCAAATAAATAAATAAATAAATAAATAAATAAATAAGCAATGGAGGTAATTATTGCTATTTAAAAAGTACTGACCATGCCTTATGAAGGAAGTGAAACCAACAACGATGATCTTTGAAGACTATATAGAATATAAATGGATAGAGAGAAGCTATAACTTTTTTTTAACTTGGATGCATGCTTGAGAAATACAATGGCTTTACATTATGTTGAAGAGATTGGTCACTCTACTGCTATGTAGTGAATGACTTGAACATTCAAATCACTCATTAAGCCAGAGAATTACATGATTATTATGCAGATATAAAAAAATAAGGTATCAGCTATTTCTTAACACATAGTAATAATTATAATGATAAAGTACAGACATTGCTCTATGAATTCAGCTTGCCATGACTGCAGTCATTTGCTATGACTGCTCCTGAGTAACCCTGGTTGGTTTTACCTACAGGGTTTCCTAGCTACTTTAAATAGATGGGACTGACACAGCAGTATATGGAGCTTTGCAAGTGATGGTGCTAGCTATGTGACTGACTCTTTGTTACTAGCTTGAGTCCAACCTGGGTACATTCTGTTTTGGATGAAGTTGCTTTTACCCTGACCACTTTATGAACCCCTGTCCTCTGCCCAAATCCTGAGTATCTACTTGTTTTGCTGCCACTGAAAAACATGATTTGATCAGTGAAGGCCTCGGTAAACTATACTGTGTGCAAACCTGGGTCTATTTTTCTTTGGTCTCATGTTAACTTGAGGCCAGCTCTCCTACATAAAGACTGGGTTATTCCAGAATAGTCAAGTGTTGGGTATCTTAAAGTAGCATGTTATAACCAAATGAGAGAATTGTTCCATTCAACTGATTAAGCTAGAGTTTTAAAGACAGTTTATTGATGTGCTTTCTAGTAATGTGTGAAACTCTCTGAGAGCACAATTTTAATATCTTCTCTGGATAGGTTAGGTTACAATGCTGCAAACTGTGGGGAAATTTTTGCAGCTAACACAAAATAAATCTGAAGCTCTTTTTATATATAATTAGGAACTAGATCTTGGTTTTTAAAACAAGTTTATCTTTTCTCCCAATTCCTTCTCTTAGTAAAGCTAATATAAATATGACTCTAAAAATTGTTTTTCATTTGTCTTTTTATTTCCAGGTTGACTAGCTTCTGTAATGAATAACTCAAGGTATTCATCATATTAAAAGTGATTTCATGTCATCATCTTCGCATAAGAAAAATACATTATTTGTCCCATAAATGTGTATTCATAGGCACATAAAAGATAAAATTGCTTTTACAATACATTAATTTTTTTCTGTCTTTCCATGTAAAGTATTACATTTCATTATAGTAACTTACATTTGCATAATACTTTAGATTTCAGAGAATTTTGTGTATTTTGCTTTACTATATTAAACTCATCATGTAATAATGGGGCCGCTGTGAGTTATTTTAAACGAATTTCTATTTTACTTGCTTTGTGTTCTTTAAAATGCTGGTGTGGGGTAAAAATATGACTTCCAATATTATTATGCTATGTGACATATGAGGTACATGCACACATGTATGTATTTTCAATTTTTTATGATCAAATTGTACAACTCTTATTTTATATCTATAACTTTACATTTCCTAGTAAAGAATGCAAATGGTGCAGCCTCTCTGAGCTATCTATTTGTAAAAACCTAAATCTCACTGAATTTTATTTTCTGCCTTATTGCATGCAATTTGCTTCTTCCCCTATATATTTTTTCACATCATTACTCCTTTTCAAGTTTAATCCATTAAACGTTTTGTAGAATTTTCTTCCAATGTAATAGCCTTGCACATTTAGAATACAAATTGTTCACCACACCCACTTTGCTTCCCACCTACTGGGATTTTAAAAGTTTTTGTATGTGACGCTATTGCTTTTTTAGTTGAATCAGGTATATAACTAGATTGGCTACCTATATGGTTTCATGGTACCCGAAATATAAGATCCATATTTTTTCTAATATGGAGGGAGCTATAACAATTCTTACTTAGAAGGCAGATCTCAAGTTTTGGCCATTCTGATCCCAGATAATTATGTGATTACACACAATTAGAAGATACAGTTTTTAAGGGCAACAATCAGGTGACTTTATACCTCTTGGTTTCCAGTTTTAAAAAAAAAATTTGTAACTGAGACTTTATAGAATTCTTTTATAATTATTTATTTAAAAACTCCTTATTTGCAGTCTATTGTCCTATCTGAGACACTGTGAGTTCTTTTAAATAAATTTCTGCTTTACTTGCTTTGTTTTTTAAATGCTAGTGTAGGGTTAAAATATGGCTTTCAATGTTATTATACTAAGTGATGTATGAAATACACACATGCACACATATATGTATTCTAAATTTATTAAGATTGAATTATGCAATTTTTATTTTATATCTACAACTTTACAGTTATTTTCTTTTGTGTTTTAGGAGAGTTTTAACCCTCATCACAAATTCTAAACATTTCCACTTCTTTTTCTTTTTTCTTTTTTTTTTTCAAAAAATTCCAATGGTTTATTTTCTAAAATTTTACACTAATTCAGTGTTACTGTATTGGATAAATTCAATGTACAGTACGTTTCACACTTTACTAACCTGGGGAAGATTAGTACAAATTAAATTTCACATTAAGCAGCCTAAAGCCATGCAAAGGAAAGTATGCTCCAGGGTATTTGGTTAATTGTGCTAAAAATATATTCATGTCATTTGTGCAGGGCATAAATGTAGCAAAAGTACTTTTTAAAATAAAATACGAGTAGTTTATGGTAGTTTAATTCCTTCTGTTTTCCCATTCATTTACAGATATGAGCAATAATGACTATTTTGATCTTTCACAAACCTAACAGTTTATTGCTCACTGAGCTATAATCGTTTTATTATTTTGTACATGTTTGAGAAAGATTTATCTACAAAAATTAACTTTATTTATGTTTTTATTTAAGGTCTTTGTTGCTATTGTTTCTGTTACCTTCTAATGATTCAGTGTAGGCATAAACTCATGAAAATAATCATAATTAAGTCAATAATATATGAATTACATGACTACTACTCCTTAATGACTTGAAGCATAAAGTCATTTTGCTTTTATTTGTTCCACCTTGTAAATTTAATGATTAAAAACAGTACTATTAAGTTGTTTCCTATGAATACATGTGCATGTCTCTAAGGAGAATGCTGAACAATTTCATTAGATTTTGCAAATGATCTATATCTCAAAATATTGCCATATTACATGTTCAGTATTTTCAGGTACTGTAGCAGATTTTAAGGATACTGTGAAATAGTTGTTATGCTCAAGCTTAGCTTTGAGTAATTGCTATCTGTTTCTTAATATTATATATATTTACCTGAAATGCCCTAAGATCTCTATCTACTAGTTATGCTGAAGTTTCACTGTTTCTCTTGCTTGACATTTATCAATAATTATATCGAAAACAATATAAACCATTATTAAAGACACTGAATATCATAAATCTAAAATCAACATATTCCATTATTCAATATTGCTTTGGCATACATAGCTGTCTTCCCTTTTTCTTGCTACTTACATTTGCTGATAGACCATCAGCCATAGTAGTTCGCCTTCTTCATTATTTTATTCCCTTTTGGTATTTTTAACCCAGTCTGTGACCAGGATGATGCTTCCCTTTTGTACCCTCTATCTTGGTTGTTTAATTTAGGATTTGAATTGTTAATATGTCTTGATTATTACCAGCTCTAACTCATTGGATTCCATTTCCAAGCCTGGAAAAGGACAACCCACTCAGTGAAAGGAAATCACTGGTCCATTTGAATGCTAATTACTATACAAGTCCTGTATACTGTATCAAAACTTAGCATAAACATGGTCATCAGGGGAGGCGGAAAAAACCATTAAAATGCTCCCCAGGAGACTGAGCTCATTAGAACCTACACTGATATCCAACAAAGAAGGAAAAGAGTTGCATAGCTGGACTGGATCCTTTTAGGATGTGCAGTTCCTATACTTTCTAAGTGTGAATCAGTATGTGTTCTCTATCCCAACAAGGAAGGAGAAAAAGAAGTTGTAAAGCTTCTCCAAATGCAAATGCTGAAGTGAGGACAAAGGATAGTTGGTTGAATAGAGACAATACTTACAGAATGAAGTCCGGTGCAGGTTGTATGAAAATCTTTATCTTTCATAGAAAAAGAAAACTGCCACTGTAAATTGTACATCAGAGGATTTTCTAAATAATCAAAGGTGGTTGTTATTAACAAACCATTTCTTTGAACTGCCTGGTATCTATTACGTACTTAACTATAAATAATGAATTCTAGTTCATCCTGCAGTTTTAAATAAGTAAGTTGTTGGCATTTTGTTTAGCACTATCTCTAGAAAATGATTTTAAAAGTTTCAGTCGTAAAAAGTTTTAGCTGGCACATAAAATAAAATTTTCATTCATGGGAGGGAAGCAGATAGATGTGACATCAGACAGATACAGAAAAAATGTACAGTATCACCAAGCAGAATTCTTCTTGACTCTGATTTTATTCGATGCTGAGTTAAATGTCAGATTGTGTTTCAAATATAATTATATCTGTACCAGTTTACCTGTCATTTAATCTGGGCTGTTATCAATTACTTTGAAACTCTGCATGCAACAGATTACCTGTAATGCTGATAAAATCCTGAAAGCTGGGCCTTTGTGTTCCTGGGATCTGCATATTTAAGGAACACTCCAGGTAATCATAATGTAGATAGGACCACATTAATTCAAGTAAGTAGCATAAATCAAATAGTGTTGTATCTGTTTGTTCTTGGTGAATTCTATTCACTGGGAGATCTGGGTAATATGTTATTTGGGTATATATTGATTTTAAAAACAGAATGAGGGAATATTTTTAATATTTCTGTCTGAAATAACTTTATCTTCCCACATTAATTAGACTTTATCATATTTTAGGGATTTTTGGCAGGTAATGTTTAATTTTGCTATCGTGTACCTCTTATTTTCTCACACATCTATTAAAGGAACATAATGATGATACAAACACCATAACACTCAATCCCGTTAAACAGGTGGAAATATGATATACTAGTCTGTGCTGTTATAAAAATGTTCCAGAGGCTGTCTAACATATAAATAATAGCAATTTCTTTCTCACAGTTTGGGAGTTTAGGATGATCAAGATCAAAGCCCTGGCATCTTCAGTGTTAGTGAGGTCTTACTCACTGCTTCCAAGATGGTGCTCTGAATCTTGAGTCGTCACGTAGTGTAAAGGACTGAAGGGCACAGGGGCAATGACTCTGTCACCTCTCCTTTATAAGGCCATGAAACTCATTTGAAAGGGCTCTATCCTCTTGATCTAATCACCTCCTGAAGGATTCACCTCTTATTGCTATCACATTGGCAGTTAAGTTGAACACATGAGTTTTGGGAGACAGTCTGACCACAGCCTATAGTGTCCTGTCCAAGATATTCCAGGATGTAAGAAATCCAGTTTCAGCAAAATCATGCTTCCTTCACAAATATGCATTGAGGACCTAAAATAAAATATTCCAGACAATGTGCTAGGCACTCAGTATTCCAACAGTGTGTCTAAGAGAGAATCTTGTCTTTTACTTTTCACTTTCAAAAGATTAGCTGCAACACCATAAAAGAAAACACTTCCTTAGAAATTAATAACATTTTCTATTTTTTCAACTCGTGCACAGTTAAAATGACAGTTGTAATTTATATACTCCTATTTCTTTGAGAATGATTATTTGGACCTCAGCACACATAAAACTTAATCTATTAAGAAAACAATCAATATTTTGGAAAAGAAAACTTAGCATAAAGGTAAAGGCCATGCATTCACTTACGTTTTGAACAACTACCAACTGGCTAACTAATAATTATGTGGCCGTGGTCGTAACACAAGTCTAAGCTGTGTTTACTCTCAGATTCACATGTGTTCGGGCATAATTAGGAGAACTAGTGAACAGCAGCCAGGGTTGTGTTTACACAAAGGATCAAAAAGCCTCCTAGAAGAATAAAAATTCACCCTTTGGGAAAAGAAGGTCAAGACGGGTAAGTGTGGTTGATGGATTGCTGGCAAATGTTAAACATAGAAGGAAGGCATGATTTTAACCATGGCTTGTGCCTTTGAGATTGTTACATAGCATTATCTCAAACTCAGATTATTGGATAAAATGGCTGCTGCCTGAACTAAAAAGTGCCCGTTCGAAGAGCTGTTGCTCTTTCATGGTTAGGGAGCAGCCAGAGAGTGAAGCATTGGCAGCACTAGTCCAGTGGTGCTAGCTGCACTGTTCGGGTAAGACTGGCGGAGATCACTATGTAAATGTCACCAGGACGGTTGGCAGCAGCACTGGTGACACAGGCAGTGGGAAACCTAGACTTTGGCGATACCAATAAGATCGCAGGGGTCTTTTTTGGTACTTCTTATTGGAGAATGAGACCATAGGAGGGTAAAGGAAAGGTCAAGGACAATTTCTGAATTTCTTTCTAAATAAATGATTATGCAAATTTCCAAAGCAGTTTATCTTGAATGATAAACAATTCAAAGGGGCATAAAATTTCATTTTTATATATCTTGAATTTGAGCTGCATCATATGCAAGTTGCAATTAGATGTTTATGTATGAGATACAGAAAAAGGGATCATATGTCCACTTTGGATGTCATCAATAACTGAAAGTGTGGAAGGTGATTGAAATAATTCAGGGAGAAAGTCAATAAAAGTGTGTAAGTGCCAAAATTTAAAACATAGGATTGTACAACAATATTATTTAATACCTGTCTTCCTGGATTAAGTAAATCTGGGCTGAGTTTAAGGGCTGAACGTACTTCATAGGTAGACTGGGGGTACCCAGTAAAACACAATCCAGGAAAAAGGCACAGAATATAAGAAAAGCAGAGATTAGTAAATTACCAGCATGCATTTAAAGAACAAAAGGGAGTTCAGCATTGTACAAAGGTAAAGGTAAGTAGTGGAAGATGAGGTTGAAGATTTAAGCAGAGCCCTAATCAAAAAATTCTGTTCATACCCTGTCTGGAAACATGTGAAATAGAGACCATAATAAGGTTTAAAACAGATAAAAGGTATTTATGGGACAATTGAAGAGCTCTGGGCTGAAGATTAGGTAGCAAGAACAGTATGGAAAATATTTTGTGGCCAAGAGAATACTGACAGTGGGATAAAAATATTAAATAATGGTAAAAATGGATGGGAGAGAATATAGCTCAAAAAGCACAGAATGACTGCAATAACATCATTTTGAATTGTGTTTTTATTTAGATATTTGATGATTTATTCATCATTAGTTTTTGCATTACTTTTGGTTTTTAGAATTGCATTGAATATTTACTCCAAGAAAAAGAAAAGAAATGAAATGAAAAGGAGCCATTGAGGATGCTCCTGATACCGATGTAGGAGAATGGGTGAACTGGATTATCCTAAGATAGAAATACAAGAGGAAGTAGAAAAACTGTGATGGGAAATTGCTCAAATAGCAGTTGGCTTGAAATGCTGTTTCTCCAGGTTGTTTAAAGTGAGAGAATGGAGTAAGACATAAATCTAATTCAAATTAGATTACGGAATTATTTTGTTTTGTTTTCGGTAAAGATAAAAGGTTTTATAAGATATTTAGGTACAGAGGGTAAGTCTGAACCACAGTGATAACTAGAGACAGTAATGCAAAATCATCAGGGTTTCTTACACAGGAGAAATGATGCAATATTTTAACTTGTATGTGTGGTTTGTTTCACTTACAATACAATCACTTACCTGAAAGTGTCTCTCAAGTTTATCCTTCTTTGTGGCAAAGTAATAATATTCCATATTTAAATGCCACATTTTCTTTATTTGTTATCTGTTGATGGACTGTTTCCAAGATCTAAGTAATATAAACTATGCTGGAAGAGATGAGGGGAGGGAGAGAGAATGAAGGAAGGAAGGGAAAAGACTTTAAAGAAATAAAAGAATTCATGAAAAAAATGAAGCTAGAGCTTTTTCAAATGAGAGGGAAAAAGGATTGGAGGGAGGGAAGGGGAAGGGGCCAAAAAAAAAAAAGACATTGATTAACCTATACCCCCCACAATAACCAAGGTTTATCAAAATCATAAAAACTATGTATTATGTATACCACTAAGTACCTCGTGATTTACAATAATGTTAATTTATTGAATTCTCATAATAATCTCATGAGGTAAATTTAATCATCTCCATTTCATAGATGGATGTTGGGGACCACGAATTATAAATTGAGTGCAAGGAAACATCCACATTTGTTCTTGTCCTACCCTTGAGCCAGATTGAAATGTGGAAACTCCCCAGGCTCTCTTCTGGTCACAGTTGGAAGACTTAGGACTAATGACTGCCATTGTAGGGCAAGATAAGACCTGCTGAAGGTGTGGGCATCAGGGACACTACAGTTTCCTCATTGATCCCCATCTCATCCTTGTCCTTACCCTTGCAAGAATGCATTGTTCTTATTACTTAGCCCACAGTAGTCCGTAGTTGCCGTTTCTGATCCTGAAAGCACCCACTGCCCTTCACTCACTGTCCTTGACTCAGATATAATAAATCAATAAATACCAAGATTCTGGGTGGCTCCCCGTCTTTTGTTCCCCAAGAATAGCTGGTCATGTGTGATCCCTGCCTGCACCCCTAATTTGTCTCTTTCATTCCATTCCTGCAGTATGCCCTAACACTTGGCAGGAGACGGGACTCACTGCAAAGGTCCCCCATGACTGGCACCATGGGTAGAGTTCCTTATAAGTGGAGACTCTTCAGGTCATAACACTTATGGAATCCATGTAAGATTGTGCTGCTTGCAAACACTAGATCTATTTGGGAGTCAAACCCATTCTGCACTGACTGTGTTTTTCTTCATCATGCTATGTTGCCTATCCTAAGAAAGAAGGAAAACATGATGACTCACTAACTCCTTTATCTGCACATATATTTGTACACAATAAATTCATATTGTGAAATATTGGCATAATTTTAGTTAAGCATTCTTAATATTTCAATATGTATCATAAATAACATAAAATGCCAAACCATCCATCTCCAAATTAAAGGAGAGCATGATTGTCCACAGATTCATGCTGCACAATTAATAGAAAATAACTAAGTTAAATAGCCACATGGATACCAGAAATGTGGTGATCTATAAATATCAGCCTGCATATTAATTCCATATGTATAATTTTGTATACCACTGAGATTTCTAATGGTTTTTTTCACAATCTTATTTTTCCCTTACATACCATTCCTCACATGTGTAAACATTTGTTAAAGCTAATAGAAAATAACTTGTTATCTATTCTATTATGGATAACAATATACCCTTATGAGATGATACTGATCTAACCTCTACCATCCTTGCTCATCTCTATTGTATATTTACAGATGTTTATATATCTATAATATCTAATTACATATTTTTAGATGCTTCTACATGATATATGATTTATGAGACTAAAAGCCACTTCCCACAGGGAGAAATCTATCTAATTAGGTGAAAATGTGAAAAAGAAAGTGTACTTTCAGAGTACAGTGGAATACTGTCAGTGTTTACTGACATTACACTCTTTCCTGAAGTGAACAAATCAGGCAGAAGCAGAATTTTGTAACAACTATATAGCTGGAAGAAATATTGAAATCAGACCACAAGAGAAAACTGAACTAGACAGGCTTAAAAGCCATTCTGATTATAATAATGCAGTATATAACAAATCTAACCACCTCTGAGACCTTTCACAGGCTGGCATTCCATCTTGGATTTTGTATTTTCAAACAAACCTGCAGTTTTTGACCTTGCAAATCTCTTTGAGCCTCACTGAGGTTTAAAGCCTTAAATCAAGATTTTCCTAGGATGAGATGATTCTTGTAAGAATTATAACCTGCAGATAAGAAAAAAATGATATTTAGTTGACTCTTGAAATGACTTAGA
Source organism: Cuniculus paca (assembly GCA_004365215.1). NCBI lineage: Eukaryota > Metazoa > Chordata > Mammalia > Rodentia > Cuniculidae > Cuniculus > Cuniculus paca. The sequence continues at coordinate 19,000 of RJWT010015210.1, forward strand.
CTAACTCTAGGAATGGAAATGTCAATCAATGGGTCTTGAGTTAAGGCTAAATCCAAACTTCTGTTTGACTCCTAAAACTGGATACCTTGCTTATTATTGCTTCAATTATATTTATATATTCTTTGACTCAAGATGTAGTCAAGGAAAAAAAAAAGAAAAGAAAAGAAAAAAAAGAAAAGAAAAGCCTCCATGAACAAAAGTCAGTGGCCAAGTACATTGGTAATAAGAAAATTTACTTCTAAATCTAGAGTATCTGTACTTTATAAATCAAGTCAAACATTAAGGATGTTACTGACTCATCTGTGTTTGGTTTTGGTTGTTGATTTCTTGTGAAGCTGAAGATTGAGATGAGGTGTTTATGGATGGTTTTGTAGAGTCACTGTAGAGAAACAACAAACATATTATTCATGTGTTCATATTTTAATACTGAAACATCTCTAGTCATTGGATTCTGACATATTTTAACCTAGTAAGAGTACTGAAATTGCTTCTCACATATTATATTTAAATGACAAATGTAACTGGAGCTTTTCTCTCTGTGTAAGGAATAGGAAATTTTCCATCATTATCTTACTATAATAGTATCAATTGTATTTGTATGTGTCATGGCCTGGACAAGAAATTTTACACTATAAATATGGTTTTCTAAATTAAGTAAAATATTGGTCATCAAAACTTTTGATTAATGATTATTTACTTTGTAAACTAAAGACATTAGATTCTTTTTAACAAAATATTTATTACTTTCTACAGCAGAAACTACCAATTGTTTTCTATAATTCATCTTCTCCTTCATTTTAGTAATAGATTCTCTGAACATAAATGGATGCAGACATGAGTAAAGTATGATTTTTATTCTCAGCAATTTGTAACACAAGAGTAATCTAAATGCCTATTATATTTTTATTTGATGTTTACACCAAAGGAGCTGCAATAAAGAACGCAACAATTAATTCATAAGAACATGAGTTAATTTGTTTCCTTTTGAAGCAACCAGGGATAGCAAATAGGGCTTATTTCATTTTTGACATTGTAAGAGTCCAATTTCCATTGTATTTGCAAGTTGAGGTATCAATTAGGTAAGGAGATGATTTCAGTATACATCAGGAGGCCCATGAAGCCATGTGAACTGTACTCATTGCTGGAATTATAAATCAAGAGTCGTAAAGATACAATATAAAGCCATAAATTGCTTTAAGTTACCTAGGATGAGGTAGTACATGGAGAAGAAAACCTAAAATTTTATACTGCAGCATTAAATTTTTTTTTTGTAGAGGGAAGAGTTAGAGTGCTCTGCTCTGTCTTTTGCCCCCAAGTTGCACTATAAGTCTGAGTAAAATCAGCCAATAGTATCCATGTTAAATCTGAGTGTTGAGCTATTTTAAACTTTTCCATACCAGATTAATCAGTCACCTACCCTTAGTCTTAGTGTCTTTCTATGTCTCAGGACATGATCAAAATTTAGATAAACGTTCTGCCAGAATATAATACTCATGTCCTCTAGTTCAACTGCCTTGGGGTCTTGGTTACCAACAGAAATTTCTTTTTCCTTTTTTTTAGACAATCTCACTTTGCAGTTCAGGCTAGACTTGAACTCACTTTGTAGCCTCAGTCTCCCGCATG